>CAUYRT010063971.1:0-13382 GCA_963574885.1 Lepilemur ruficaudatus | reverse complement strand
TACTTTGACAGAGTAGATTTTTGAATGTAACAAGATAAGTCAACTTGAGTGGTAATATATTCTGGGAAATCAGCTCACTACAAATTGTGACTGTAAACATTGTACTGTAAATGTTTTGTAGTTTTCCCCCAATAAAATTTTCAGAAGAAAAAATAAAACTAAACAGTATTATCTTAGCAATATATTTTGTATCTCAAATATTAGGAAATATTAAATTAGAAGCCAGCTCAACTTGTCACCTTGACCATCTCTGGGCTTTGAGGCAGTGAAAATGAACATTATGGTTGATTGCTCAAACTCAAAACATTCTATTCATTATAAACTGCCACAACAACAGCAGCCACAATACATTTAGGGTTATCTATTTTCTGGTATCTTTCTGTTTGCATTTTGTAGAGAATTGGGTTTAATGTTTTAAATGACATTCCTTTTTAGCAGAAACTGGTGCAGGAATAGACAGATACAGTCCTATCCAATTAATGAGGTATGGGAAACATTTCCTCAGTACCCAAAGAATTAATAAGCAGTCTTTTAAAAAAATGAATGAAAGTTTGGGCTATATAATACTGACAAATATTCTACAAAAAATTATGAAGAAATTGGAACTTAGCAAGAAGCCAGTATTGTGGATGGCAGAATTACATGGAAAGAACTGAAATTCCTAAAAGTGTAACTAGGCTATAAGATTGACCAGCCGTAAAGCCAATTTTCACTCTAGAGTTTCTCTTTTTTGAGGCAAAATATGTTTAAATTTAATATTTTTTTCTTATTTTATGGTTCATTTATTTGAAGGAATCTTAAATGATACAGAAGTTAACAACTTTAGAATGGATATAGCAGGAAACAACTTGAGAACACATGCTAGTACATAAAAATGTGACAGATTGAAAATATCAAATTTCCAAATTCATAGTATTGGTATTTGTGAAATGCTATCTATGGAATATAAAAAGAGAAAGATCCAGATGCCCAGGAATAACTGTGAACGCTGAAGAAGATAGAATTGAGATGAGAATAGAAGAACTGATAAGATTTGAGGATTGGATTAGGATTACATTAAGTACAGAAAAAAGAGAGTAGAATAAAATATAAAAAGAGAAAATGGTCATAAAAAATAGCCTCAAGTGTTAAGATGAGGGCTTCTGATGGTATGTATTATGTAGTTTAGAATGTATTCTATATTTCTTTCCAAAATCAGAATTTTTCATAAATTATGTGGATATAACCCAAATATTAAATTTTATTTCCAATCAATATTTATATGCAATGTAAAAATTGTCCTCAATTCTGATTGAGAGATGTAAAAATTATTTATCCATTGTGTGCTAATTTGATCAATCACATAAAAAAGATTTGTGTAGTCAAAATTCAACTATTTCTCATGAGAAAGATCCATGTATTTTTTTATATCCGAATGTATAGCTCAGAACACAAAATATTCACATGATATAGAATGAAAATCACCAGAAATAATTCTAAAATAACAGCATTATTATACACTGAGTATTTGTGCCCCCCATTTATATGGTGAAATCCTGACCCCCAATGTGATCTTATTAGGAGATGGGCCTCTTATAAGCAATTAGGTCATGAGGGTGAAAAGTCACAAATGGGATTAATGTCCTTATAAAAAGAACCCTAGAGAACTCTTCTTACCCTCTTTCCCCATCAGAGAAAAATGAGAAGACAGCGGTTTGCAACCTGGAATCGGGCCCTCAGTGGAACTCATCTTTGTTAACACCTTGATTTCATACTTCCAGTATCCAGAACTATGAGAAACATATTTCCGTTGTTTATAAACCATCTAGTCTATGGTACTTCATTTTAGCAGCCAAGACTATGGCATGTTTTTGAAAATTACAAATTATTATAAGAACTAGTGTTAATAAGGTTTTGTTTTTTATTATATATGTAATCTCCCTCATAGTCAATCATTTGATATTGCATTTTAGTTTGTAGTATCTTCAAAATTTAATGGGCAAAATTAAGTGCAAAGTACTGGAGTAGTTTGTATTCATAAGAGAACAAAAAATCGTGTCAGTTTATAAAACCAAAGATTTGGTTCACAAAATCTAATACAAAATTATTGTTAATGAGGGAGATGACCGTGGAGGAACTTTTTGAAAAGCCATCTAGCAGAATGCTTCCTCATCCCTAGAGAGTCCACTTCCTGGTCCCTCAACTGCTTCTGATGTTTCTTCTCACTTAAAAAATGTAAAATAGAGACGATAGTAATATTTTAATCAAAATACAACATGGAGATGGAAAGCCTGCCGCTGTTCATTCTCACTGATCTTGAACAGCTGACACAGGATCTCTGGCGATGCTCTGTGCAGCTTAGTCACCCTGAACACATTCTTTCTTTACTGTGATAATGGCATATAATTTTTTTACTGCTAAGTACTTATGTGGGGACAGGTCTTAGAAAATGATTGCCCTCAGTTGTATATAAATTACGAATCAGGAATGATGGTGATGTCAAACAACCATAGATTGTACATAGGGGTGGTAGAGACAGTAACTCCTTTGCTTTCTGCTTTAAAATAACTTTAAAAATAAATACATGTATATTCTTTTTCCACCTTATCCCCCACATTTGCTTTCTGATAGTTCAATGTCAACAAACTGGATTTCATGTGCAAATTTTTAAAAAATTATGTAAAACTATCCTCAGGCTATGTTTATAAAGTGTATATAAAACATATGAATTTTGTGTTTAGACTTGGGTCCCATGCCCTTGATAATTCATTATGTATAGGTAAATATTCCAAAATCCAAAAGAAATCCAAAATCCTAAATGCTTCTGGTCCCAAGCATTTCAAATAAGATATACTCAACTTTTATTCAAGATGTTCAGTTTTCAACAAAAATCATAAAGAATGCAAGAAAAAAGTATGATCTATGCATAGGTAAATTAACAGATATTCTTTCTGAGGGAGTGCATTGTTCTCACTAAAACCAAACAAACAAACAAAAAAAACCCTTTAAATGAAACTAAAATATCTTATGTTCAAAGAGACAAAGTGAACAAAAGAGTTAAAGGACACTACAACAATAATGTCTTAAAAATAAAGAATATCAGTAAAGAGATGGAAATTATACAAAGGAACCAAACAGAAATTCTGGAGCTGAAAAGTGCAGTCTGAAATGGAAAAAAAACAAATACTGAGGGTTTTTAACAGTAGAATTAAACAAGGCAGAAGAACTGGAATGTGAAGCTAGGTCAATAGAATCTATCCACTCTGAGGAACAGAAAGAAAAAATAATGAATATAAATAAGCAGAACATAAAAGAACTTCAAGACATCAGCAAGTGTCCCAACACAAGCACAGCAGGAGTCCCAGAGAGAAAGAGCAGATAAAGAACTTGGCAGACACAGGTATTTGAAGAAATGATGCCTGAAAACTTCCCCAATTTGATTTTAAAAAATGAATATACAAAACTGGGAAGCTTAATGAGTGAACACAAAAAGATCCTCACTGAGACACATTATAATTAAACTGTCAAAAGCCTAAAGCAAAGAGAGAATCCTGAAAGCAGCAAGAGGGAATCAACTTGTCAGGAAAAACAAATTGATTCTTGATAATATCAGTATTCAATTTGTCAGCAGAAACTAGAAACTAGAAAGTTGTGAGATGGCATAAGTAAATTGTTGACTGAAAAAACAACTGTCAAGTGGTAATTCTATATCTAACAAAATTAAATTTCAAAATGAAGGAGAAATTGTAACATTCCCAAGTAAACAAAAACCGAAGTAATTTGTCCTTAGTAAATCTTCCATATAAGAATTGTAAAACAGACATTTCAAAATGAAAATGAACACTATATAGTAACCTGAAACTGTGCAAAGAAATAGAGACCATTGTCAAAGGTAACTACACAGATAAATGTAAAAGCAAGAATTATTGCATTTTTAGTTTGAAATTTCTCTGTTTGATTGAAAAGACAAATGCATGGAACAAATATAGACTTACGTTCATGAGAGCACAATGTATTAAGATGTCATTTGTGACAACAGCAAGGGGGAGGTATGGAGATGTAAAGGAGCACAGTTTTTGTATACTATTGAAGATAAAAATATTTTGTCATAACTTTAAGAGCTTTATTGTAATCCTTAAGGTGACCATAAGAAAGTAATTTAAAAATATACAGAAAAGGAAATGAGAAAACAATAAAAAAAAGATACACTAGAAAAATATCAATTAAATACAAAAGAAGGCAGTAATGAATTGAAAACCAAAAATGATATGATATATAGAATACAAAGCAAAATGGTAGAAGTTAGTCCTTCCTCCTCAGTGATTAGGTTAAATGTAAAAGATTAATATCTTCAATTATAAGGCAGAGATTGGTGAAGCAAAAAAAAAAAAATAAAAAGATATATGATCCAATTCTTTTCTATCTACAAGGGACATATATTGTATCCAAAGACACAAATAGTCTGAAAGTGATAGGATGGAAAAAGATATTTCATGCAAATAATAACAAAACAGAGTTTAGTTGACTATATTATTATCATAAAAAATAATCTTTAAGTAAAAAAACTGTTACAAAAAATAAAGAATGGCATTATATATTTATAAAAGTGTCAAGTCATCAAGAAGCTATAACAAATATAACCCTATGCAGTAGTCCCATCTTATCCATAGAAGATGAGTTCTAAGACCCCCAGCGGACACCAGAAATGATGGATAGTACTGAACCCTTTACATACTATTTTTTGTCCTATACAAACATACTTATGGAAAATTTAATTTATAAATTAGACACAGTAAGAGATTAACAACAATAACTTAAATGAAATAAAACAATTTTCATAATATATTTTAGTAAAAGTTATGTGAATGGGATCTCTCAAGTACCCACTTATTTTTTGGACCACAGTTGACTACAAGTAACTAAAACCATGGAATTTGAAACTGTGGATGAGGGGGACTATTGTATGAGCCTAACAACAAATAGATATTCTACAATAGCACTGTTTAACTTTTGAATTTCCTTTTAAATTGACGTTCTCTTATTTTTTTCAATAGTGAAATTATCTGCAAATAGAAATTGTATCTCTTTTCTGAGTGATAAAACTCAATGTTCTTTTCAGTTGCATTTCTTAACTTTGAATATGACCAAGCCATATCAAATAATAGTGTTGTGTTTGAGCATTGTCACAGACTGAATCGTGTCCCTCCTCAACATTCATATGTTGAAGCCCTGACTCCTAGTATGACTGTATTTTGAGATAGGGCATTTAAGGAGGAAATTAAAGTTAAATATGGTCATAAGGTTAGGGCCCTAAATCAACAGGACTGGTGTTCTTACAAGAAGTGGAAGAGACACCAGGAGTACACATGCACAGAGAAAAGGCTATGTGAGAAAACAAGGAAAAGGTGGCCCTTTATAAGCCAAGGAGATAGTCCTCACCAAAAACCAACCCAGAAGCCACTTTGATCTTAGACTTCCTGCCTCCAGAACTGTAAAAAGTTTAACTTTTGTTGTTTAAGTCAATTAGCCTGTGGTATTTTGTTATGGCAGTGTTTGCAGATTAATGCAAGTATTCTTTCCCTATTATCAATACAGATAATATGCACCCTAGCTCTTCAATTTGCTGTTTCTGTGGGGGAATGATCACTGGAGAGTTCTATTTGGCCATCTTTCTCCACCACTTCTTACTGATTTGATTTACTTTAACTTCCATATCAGCACATAATCATAGGATAAATTGTATGGATTAAGGTTATATGAGATTGTAATCATGTCCCAATATTTTCAGACTTTATTGTAGAGGTGAGTGTGATGCTGAGATGTTGGTTGTTCAATTTAATCCATACAGAATGAGTAACTAATCTAATCCAGACATTTAAACCCAGTTTTTTATAAGTCAGTTTTTTATAACTGACTTATTCCCTAAGTCAGTTATCCCTGACTTAGGGAAAAGCCATATTATAACTCAAGGGTTATAACTCATAACTCAACATACCAACAACCATGTAATAAATTTATTTCTACACCCATTTACATATTTCCATGTCCTATGTCTAATAAATCCCCAGGCATTTTATGATGGGTAGTAAACTAAAATTAAAACAGCCTTGAAGAGGGTCCAAGTCTTTAAACTCATCATTTTAAGTCAATCCACACTAAGAGCAAGACTCCATTATGCCAACCTCCTCGTTTACAGGCATAGTCCGGTAGCAATAAGCCAGAATCTTGTGTCTAAGCTATCTAACTATCATAGATTTGTTTTAATGGGAAAGGAATGCCTAATTATAGTGCTAAATTGTCTGGCTACTGAATATTTATCACAAAATTTCACTCTTTACCTTTTCATTTACCCCTTGATATCCAAAGCTAACTCTGGATAACCAATTTTGCCTTTACTGCATTACATTTTTGAAATATGATAAGTTTTCGGGAAGGGCTTAAATGAATACATGAAATTGGCAGCAGGGGTTAGAAAGTGGATAAGAATTCTTCCAAAGCCCACCATGAGTCATCTTGCAAGACATCAGTTAGTTGGGAGCTTATATAAAAGCAATTCTCTTAATAGTGTTAAAATACAAAGTCATAGTATTTTGTAAAAGGAGAAACTATACTTACAACAAGTTTAACACTCATTCAATTTTATGATGAGAGAATAAAACGATGGTCAAAGGCACTTAAAATACAATTTTAAAACATTGCCCATTTAGTATTTCATCTATATTTCATTATTCCACATATCTAATTTTCATTATTCATTATTTCATTGATGAAAAGTCAAGCTCATGTACAATTATCTAAAACATCCAAATGCTTTTCTTTTCCTTTTTTATAAATGTAATTTACCATGTCCTCTTTCACACCTGGCTAGTCCATAGTCATTTTCTTTTTATTACAGTCTTGTACTTTGGCCCTTTCAACAAAAATTTAATTTAAGTAATTGAATTCATTTCTCTCATTCATTTTACCATGACAAAATTTAGACAAAAGAAAAACTATGTAAGATGCAAATTATTATTAAAGCAACAGGATCAGAACTTAAATTGAGAAGAGAAATAGATAGTATATAAAACATTTTAAAATGTTTTGATGAAAATAATGGAAAACTCTGTAAATCTCACAATAATAATTTATAGTGAAGCTCTGGTAATAACAGTAGTCATATGAGCAAAATAAGATAGCTATGTTACTTTTGGTGCTGAGATTATAGGCATGAGCCAGCACACCCAGAGAATTCTCAATTTACTTAATGATAATAGCTAAAAGAAAAAATATATATATCAACTTAAATAGCCAACTTCTACTATACAAGTGTGGAAACAGATATGGGTCTCAAATTTAATGGGAATTTATAAAAGCAAAATAGGAAATATAATCTTTCAAATTGATGGTGTACTGCATTTAGCACCGCAAACACTGTGTGTGAGCGAGAGTATATATTTTTCTCTTAAGACATATTCGCAGAGTGTTTCTAACTAGTACTATGGAATTTTCTGAGTATCCATAAAATAGATTTTCCAAAGCCAATCTATGCAATGTTTTTGCAAGAAATAGAAAAAAATGCAATAGTGGTTATCTTATGAAAATTTTTTAATCCCATGAATTGATTGGGAATTTAATCATTGTCAAAACTATATTTATTTTTAATATTTTTGGCTGTGTAAGAAAATTAATATTATATAGGACAAAAGTAAAATAATTACAATGAAATCATCTTCCAAGATATTGAGCATGGTGTAATGTTTATACCCAAATAATTGCCACATCCACACATATATACATACAACAACCAACAGCCATGAAGGCTTCAATGATCATTTTTCTACAAAACATTAATTTAACAACTTATTATCAGTTTTGAAAGATGTTTTTAATTTTTGTCATTTTTATCACAATGAAACAAAACACTGTTCAATACCTATGTATAAATGAAAGTGTGAAGAATAGAATAAGCATTCCATTAAAATTTACATTTATTTTTACAGGTCATAAGTATAAAATATATGAATATTTTATTGTATTTAATTGCCAACTTATAAATTCATTCTCAAAGGATTTTAAAAGAATTATATTTTTTGAATGAATTTGTCTGAAAAATTAACAAAATGTGTAAAAATCTAGAAAAAATTATACTGGCCCCTGGAACTCTGAAAATAACATAACAGGCACTTCTTAATCATCATTAGCAAATTGTTGCTGACACTTAAGATTTTGTTATAAAAATGCTAACTGAAATGCTATTTTCCAACAGTTAATATACACATTGATACAAAATCTTCACTCTACTTCCAAAAAATGTAGCTAAAATAACAAAATGCAAACACATATACCAATCTATTGAGTTGGATATTTTTATGTAAAATGCTTAAACCATAGTTCTCTGACCACCAAAGTATTAATATGTTGCTACAGTTGTTTAGAATGTTTATAATATTCTCTTTTCCTCTGCTGTCTTCTCCACAAGTTTATTCAACACACTCTTGAGTCTTTAGATACTAAACACTTGCATTAACAAAAGCATGAATTAAATATGCAAGGCAATGTGGAAATACATTCTGAATAAGCACAAAGTTATAGACAATTTTTATACCGAGGGTAACACCATGATGCCTCTCTTAAAGCCAATGATATCCAAGATAGAAAAATTTTTGTAGATACACAGTGACTTTTATAATAGCTACATAAAATTACTAGTTGTCATCAAATGAATTTGAAAAACAATTCTAGATTTTCCTACATATATTTAATATTTAATTATATTTTGACGAGAAATATAACTTTTCTCATACACACATTACCCAAAACCTGGATAGAGATATGTATTTTCTATGATGTACAGTTACAAAAATTCAAGCAATGTCTATTGAACTAAATATCAACACAAATGAAAATTTTGCCTGTTTTTATACATGCTCAAGTATATGAAATTGGAATTATACATATACAATATATTTCAGAAAACAGGAGAGATAGGAACAGAAAGATAAATCCTTGGCAGAAGAAAACAGTGGACAGATGCTAATTATTGCTTGGACATCAACAATAAATACATAATACATTGAAATTTACATCTGAAGATAACACTTCTGCCATCTACCTGCCTCTGTCCAAGTTTGACATCTTTTGAAGAAATATTTTAGGATACTTCTTTGTACAGTAAGAGTAGCTTTGTACAGTAAGAGTTGATCTTCTCATAAATAGTTTTATTTATTGTAAAGTTCTCTTTCTAAGGTCAGATCCTCTAGGTTGAAATCCTAGTTCACATAATACTTAAAAGATTGTGAATTTGCCATGACTTTAATTTAAATAGCCTATAACTTAAATAACAATATTTATCTCACAAAATGAGTTTAAGCATTACATTTGCTAATGCATAAAAACAGTCTAGTTTATAATCCAGCAGAATAATGGCTATCAAGAAATATTATTACCACTCCTCATGTTCTCTCCCATTATGGCTATTTGAAAACTTAGAAGTTTTCAAATAAAATTTATAATTTGTTCTTGAATATATTTTCATTTCATTCTTGCAAAGGTGTTTGGAGCACCATACCTAATTCCATGTTAATGCATATATATCTCTTCATGTTCCAATTTAGTATGTGAAAGTTTTGTTTCACAGATAAATGGCCATGAAAAATTAAACAAAATGCATGTTTTCCAAACTTATTTGAATTATGGTACTAATGGAATAAATTTTTTTTTCTGCTGTTGCATAGATTATCTGAAAAATGCAACAAATTATACTTAACATTATAACATACTTTAAAGTAAAATCAATCACATTTGACTTCTACATGTTTTGACATGCATTAATTTTATTTTATTATTTTAATTTAGCTGTTGTTATAAAAAGTGCCATTGGCTATGTCAGATTCATAATATGGACTTCATTAGAGTAAATCACGCTGGGTTTAAATTTAAATATAATTAAATTTGCAATATAACTCCTGTGCACATTATAATCTTTATTATATCAAATTACAAACTTTTAAAATATTTTGTAGCAAAATAGTATTAGGTTTATTATTTATCATTAATTTTTAAAAAATCTTTTAAAGGGTAAAATTTCACAAGTCTACCTGTCATAATTAAATAAATTATAAAAATAAAAATATTAATTTATGATAATCTTAAATTTTAAAGATATCCTTTCTCATTTACAAGAATAATTTGCTACATCAACATATGAAATTGTTTTTAATATTAACTAATTCTGCATAATATAAAGCTAAATTCCTATGTTGAATAATATTCTCATCTCATTGAGGTAAAAAAGAAAGGAAACACTAATTTGCAAACTAATAGTACATTGACAAAATAAAACAGAGGGTAATGTGAATTTTTTAAATGTTGAGACTTTAAATCAATCAAAAGATACATTTTCCAAAACCAATATTTCCAAAGTATAATATTACCAGATACCCTAACTTCATGAAATAAGTTGTCAATCATGGAATGTTTGGTGTAATTTTTAATACTTGAGAGGAGATAGGCTTACTAACAATTTTTCAGATTTATGTAAGCATATATAAAATGTGAACAATTTAGGACTAAAACTGAACTTCCGAAGCATGTTTTAAGTATAGTGTCCATGATTGTCTAGAGATTTGCATAAAAAGATCAAAATCATGAGGTGATTATGCACAAATTCAAAATTCCAATCATATCATCTGTAGGTGGTCTGAATAATGAGATTCTCATTGCCTAAAGATGATGAAAAATAGGCTGGATTCTTGCAAAATTAGAGGAAATAGCATGTAAAGATAGTTTCTCTAATCATGAAATTAACTTTTGTTAGCATAGGTCTCAAATAATTATGTCTTTCAGGCAGGGCACAGTGGCTCATGCCCGTAATCCTAGCACTCTGGGAGGCTAAGGCGGGAGGACTGCCTGAGATTAGGAGTTGGGGAACAGCTTGAGCAAGTGTAAGATCCTTCTCTCCTAAAAATAGAAAAATTAGTGGAGCTTAATGGCGTGCACCTGTACTCCCAGCTACTGGGGAGGTTGAGGCAGGAAGATCTTCTGAGCCTAGAAGTTTGAGGCAGAAGAAATCAGGGCAAAAGAGTAAGACTGTCTGAAAACAAACAAACAAACAAAAAACTAAGAAATTTTTACCAGCAGACAAACCCTAACAAAATGGCTAGAGTATGTCAGGAAAAGAGAACAGAAAGGAATAACAGAGGCAACTTAAGTCCTAGCATAGCAGTAGTCACCTTAAATGGCCATGATCTGCATACATCAATTAAAGAAAGATATTGATAGAGTGGATTACAAAATATGACTCAACTATATGTTGCCTAAAATAAATTCTCTTCCAAAGTGAAGCATCGGGATCTAGAAGAAGATGGCAGACAAAAAAACCGCCAGCCAGAGTGTCTTCGCAAAAAAGACGGATTTTAGAAGAAAGTGGAAGAAATAAACAAGCAGGCAAGCATACATCGGATGAGGGTTGGAAGGAGGGGTACCTGAGACTACGGGAGACTCCATGGGAAGAGCTTGTGGAGGAGAACTGGAAGGAGAAAGCCCCCAAGAAGTTTGGAGACCGGCGACAAGGGTAGGTGGAGCGGCTAACTTTCCCCTCCCTTGCATCTGGGACTGCTGGTGGGCTCCTCGGCAGGTGGAGAGACACCAGCCCAGAGACGGCTGCCGCCAGTGAGCAGTGATCTTCTTGTGGACACAGAACCAGGTTCCTAGCTCCACCAGGACACCTCTCAGCCAAGAGACTCAAGCTGATCGGCAGGCACCATATTGCCTCATTCTCCTCTCCCTCTTGCCTACCCATGGATGCCGAGAGAGACAATTTAGCCACAACCTGAAGGCATCTCAAGGGAATGGGACCTTTCCGTTTGGCGCCCTACAGCAGACTGAGTGGTACTCAGACTGTGAGCTCTCTATCCACCAACCCTCCCCGGTGCTGCTGGTCCAGTGGCTACAGGAAAACAAGACAGATCCCAACGCTGAGAGACATCGACCCAGCTTGGGCAACCTGTGGGTGACTTAGGACTGACATGCCACTTCTGGCGGGATCAGGATTTGAATTCCACGCCCAGGGATCAGACCTTCAGACCAGACCTGGTACGCCCAAGTCTCGCATTGCCCTGGGGCAGACGAGATGGATCAGCATGCTTGAGGAGAAACTCTCTTTGCAAGGGAGGGCCGTGTCTCCAGTCCAGACTGCTATCCTGTACAGGGAACCTCCCGGCCCACATCACAGCCAGGGGAGACCCGCTGGCATGAGGTCCTGCCTGCTGGCAGAGGCCACAGAGCCGGGGAGGGTGAAAAAGAGTGAGACTTGCTCCAGACTGCAGGTCTCAGACAGCCCCAACCCCCCACACAGATTTTCCAGCAGAGTGGGGCCATTTCAGTCCCTCCCTGACAGCTTTGCCCAAAAGCAAAGAAAAGGCCTTTGACCCCTGCTAACAGCAACTGTGGTGCTTGAGGGCAGACTTACCCAACCCAGCTCTGCCCAGACTCACTTCCAGACCTGCCCCCACTGAGGTAGAGAATAAGGACACACCTGAAAATCCCAGGGCACCACCCAGCACGGGAGGCACTAGAGTGCCTCTCCAGAGGAGCAAGAGCTGGTTACAGGTTCCAAAAACAACACTGTAGTCTGATCCTCCCAGCAAGAGTCACCTACTGACAGGGAGGTCATTCTGCACACCCTTTTACTGCATATACTAACTCATTACAGGGTGTGGTCCAATCTCACTCACAAACACCACCTACTGGCTCAGAGACTAAACAGGGCGTGTCATTATCCAAAAGAAAATCTAAAGGCAAGAAATAATGGACTTAAACAGAACGCCAGAACAAATGGGCCTGGCTGACATTTACAGGACATTCTACCCAAATACCACTGAATATACCTTCTTCTCAAAAGCACATGGGACATTCTCTAAGATTGACCATATCCTAGGACACAAAACATATCTCAAAAATTTAGAAAAAATGGAAATTATACCATGCATCTTTTCAGATCACAGTGGAATAAAAGTAGAAATCAACTCTAACAGAAGCTCTCATTTCTACACAAAATCGTGGAAACTAAACAACCTTCTGCTGAATGATCACTTCATAAATGAGGAAATCAAGATGGAAATCAAAAGATTCTTTGAACTAAATGACAAAGAAAACACAAGTTATCAAAATCTGTGGGACTTAGTTAAAGCAGTCTTGAGAGGAAAGTTTATTTCCATAAATGCCTACATCCAAAAGTCAAAAAGATCACAAATAGACAACCTAATGAACTGACTCAAAGAGCTGGAAAAAGAAGAACAGACTGACCCCAAACCCAGCAGAAGAAGTGAAATCAATAAGATCAAATCAGAACTAAATGAAATTGACAACAGGGAAACTATATGAAAGATTAATAAAACAAAAAGCTGGTTCTTTGAAAAACT
>CAUYRT010063969.1:0-10291 GCA_963574885.1 Lepilemur ruficaudatus | reverse complement strand
TATTTTGATCCTGTCACTCTTAGGCATGAGTTTCTCCACATCTAGTATGAATATTGGTTCTTATATGCTATTTGTCTGTTGTTTAAAATTATGTAGCATAATAATGGTTTAACCTTAGTTTCTTTCTTTTTCCTTTTTTTTCTTTTCTTTTCTTTCTTTTTTTTTCTTTTTCTTTTTCCTTTTTTTTTTTTTTTGACAGAGTCTCACTCTGTTGCCCAGCTAGAATGCAGTGGCATAAGCCTAGCTCACAACAACCTCAAACTCCTGGGCTCAAGTGATCATCCTGCCTCAGCCTCCTGAGTAGCTGGAACTACAGGCATGCATGACTTCCGGCTCATTTTTTCTGTTTTTAGTAGAGAAATGGTCTGGCTCTTGCTCAGTCTCATCTAGAACTCCTGAGCTCAAGCAATCCTCCCGCCTTGTCCTCCCAGAGTGCTAGGATTACAGGCATGAGCCACCACAAGCGGCTGCCTTAGTTTCTAATTCCGTTCAAAGGCAACATTTTTTTGTTTGTTTGTTTGTTTTAATGAGTACTGTCTTTAAAATGTCCAAAACATACAGCAAAATTTATCCAGATGGGTAGAAACTAAACTAGAATGTCTTCATAAAAAGAAAATCACTACCCCATTCCCAATCACTGACAGTTCATTTGGTAACATGCTAAAGAGCTTACCATTTTGCAGGGATGGAAAACACATCTGTTAGCAAACCTTATTTGAATCTTCACTCTCAACCGTCTCCACTTTTGACGTTTTGAACCTCTAAAAGTACAGGCCAGGGTACTTGCTACACTTTAATACAGTGGTATCACTGTTTCTGCTAGGTTGGCAATACCGACAGTATGTTGATCTCTGGGAAGCTCATTCAGCAGAACTTCATTCAACAAAAATTTATTGAGCGCCTCTTATGTGCTCAGCATTTTAGTCAGTCAGACTCAACTACTTGCCATTCTTCCCACATGCCGTCCTTTCAGTCTTCCTCCCTCTGATCATACCAACCTCTGCCTAGATTGCACTCCCCCATTACTTTACAACATAGCAAAGTTCAAATTTTGCTCATTCTTCAAGGCACTGCTCAAATGCTTCCTCCTTTTGAAACTATTTTTATTCCTTTCAGTGGGAGGTGATTTCACTCTTTTCATGCCCCATAGGAATTTATTTGTACCCAGGACCAGTTATGCAATTTGTGGGGTCCAGTAAAAAATGAAAATGAAAATGAAATGCCTCTTGTCTAAAACTTAGTAAGAATCTCAAGACAGCAACAGCAGAGCATTAAGCTAAGTGTGGGCCTCCTAAGTGCGGGGCCCCGTGAGACTGCAAAGGTCATACGCCCTTTGTAGAAGACAGCCCTTTCTACACCTCCTCTATGAACTAATTGCTATTAATTTTATTAATGCATGAGCTATTTTTACACACAGATTGACTTTTCTTTTTGAATATACTGTAGGCTCCTTGAGAACAGTGTCTGCATATATTTCCACAGTAGCTAAAAAGAGAGTCTTTCAAAATATCAGATATTCTAAACTCTTGCTACTAAAATATAGTCCATGGACTGATATTACCTGAGAGCTTATTAGAAATGTAGAATCTCAAACTGCAACCTAGACCAACTGAATCAAATCTGCGTTTTACAAGATCTCCATGTGATCTGTATGCACATTCAAGTTTGAGAAGCACTACTAAGCAAGTAAACGATAGCTCTCTATAGCAGATGGCACCATGAGGTAGGAAAATTACCTGTTAGGAGTGTTATTTAGTCCATCATACTCTTATGGAATGGAGATTTCTGCTTTTCTTAAGAGGAGAGAACTGGTTAAGATGTGCTATCCCTCTTTTCGACCTTCCCAAATTTCTTGGTGATATATGGAAGAGCCCGGTAGCTACTGGGCCCATTTTACCAGGAAACGGTGCCTGGAAATACAAATCTGGAAATTTCTCTCTCTCTCTCTCTCTCTCTCTCTCTCTCTCTCTCTCTCTCTCTCTCTTCCTCTCATACATCTCCCCTGTACTCTGATTTCCGTAGTGTTGCATGTTGTTAAGTAAATGGCCAAATAATTCTGTCAGTGTGACATAAGTCAAAGAACCAAAACTGGCTTATGGATTGACAAAAGTCAGTTTTTACCCCAAAACTCAAATGGTGTCATAAATATTACAACATTCTGCCTTTAATTCTCTCTTTAATTTTTATTCAAACTTTCTCCACATTAATATTATTTCAGAGCAGCTATCATAGGAATTATGTGGGAAGGTGGAATGTTTTGGAAATTCTCTAAAAATCCCAGGTCCTCATTCCAGAAGATATAGGAATATACAAGTGGACCACTCTCTCCTAATGACAGCCTTGTGATTTGTTTTTTTAAAGATAAATAGGAACTATGGTATAAAATTATAAGTTTAACCATATTAAAAATATACTAAATAATCTAAATTCACTAATTTAGAAAAAAATTCATTCAATAAATAGTTGTTTCAATAATGCCAAAAGGGAAAGATCGTTTTATTCTTACTGCTGTTGCTCTCTTACTTGCTCACAAGATGGATTATTTTAGCAAAATTAGATCTAAGGGCTCTGAATTTTCAGGCATATAGTCAAAGTTTAGAAGCTCAGTATACATGGACTTTAAGAAAGTTCAAAAAACCTTTATAAAATTCTTAATTCTAGAAGTGAACATACGTAAGTGACCATAGTTGAGCATAAAGGCTCTGTAGGAGAACTATTAGCAACTTTTTACCTGGATAACCTTCACATTTTTCAGCCCTCATTTCATTTATTTATACTGACAGAAGTGAAGTTTCTTTGCAATTACTTTTCAGGATCTGTTTGTGTTTTAAAAGTAATAGTTTCATGTAATACAATAGCAAGTTCAGATGCCCAAGCTCCAAAACACTACATAGGATGACACTGTGACAGACTAATGACATAATGAGAAAAGCCAGAATGCTGAATATGTCCAGTTTGATTAGAAGATATAAGTTTATTCAAGTCCTACATGGTGAGAGTAGCTGCTGATAAATTCAGGTGAAACTGAAACAAGCTAAATTTCCCTTGTCTAATTGCTTTTTGCTAATTGGTAGCAGAAGGTGGCTACAGTTTTACAATAGAATCTCTGATTCAATTTTATATCACTGAATAGTTATCTATTTCTGCATACCAAACTATTCCAAGACTTAGCACTTAAAACACTTTCATTTATTATCCCACATATGCTATGGTTCAAGGATCCAGATACAGTTTATCAAGGTGTCTAGGCCTCAAGTTTTTCATGAGTTTGCAGCCAATCTATGATCTGGAGCCATAGTATAACCTAAAGACTTGACTCAGGGATGCTCTGATTCCAATCTCACTCCCATGGACCTCTGCACAGGACTGCCTCATGACATGTGGGCAATTCAAGGCAGAACAAGGCTTTTAAGAGGAAGCCAACACATTTTATAACTTAATCTCAGAAGTGACATCAGGAGGGAGCAGAGCAAGATGGCCTGAGAGAAACCTCCTGCAGTTGTTTCTCTGCATGAACACCAAACTTAACAAGTATCCATGCAAGCAAGTACCTTCAGAAGAACCAAAAATCATGTGAGCAAACATAGTTTATTGTTTTAATATTATATCAAGGAAAGAGGCACTAAAGAGGTAAGAAAAGAAAATCTTGCATTGCCTATGCCATCCCCCGCTAGCATGCCAAGTGGATAGAGAATCTCTGTGCCTGGGGAAGGGAGAATAAATTGATCATGGGACTTTGCACTGAAACTCAGGGCTGCCCTGGCACAGGGGAACACAGAAGGGAGAAGAATTCTGCTAGTGCCCATGGAGGGAGGATTTAGACCAGCCCAGCCAGAGGGAAATCCTCTACCCCTTAACCTGAATTCCAGCTAGCTCTACCACTAGCTGACAAAAAGTAGCCTGGGTCCTGGACTAAATTCATAATGCAGTCAGTCCACAAAGGCTACAGTCCTTGGGTAATTCCTGTGGCTGTACTGTCTCAGAGCCAGTGGACTTGAAGTGCATGTGACCCAGTGAGACACTAGAAGTGGTGGCCAAGCCAGTGTCTGTGTCACTTCCACTACCCCACTCCCCCAAACTCAGGCAGTGCAGTTCAGAGAGAGTCTTCTTCCACTAAGAGAAAGGAAAAGGAAGAGTTCAGAGGCCTCTTATTGCAACTTGGGTACCAGCTCAGCCATAGTGGAATAAGGTACTAAGAGGACTCCTGAAGCTCCTAAATCCAGGCCTTAGTTCCTAGAAGTCATTTCTGGCCCCACCTTGGGTCAGAAGGAATCACACTGCCCTGAAAGGAAGGACCCAGTCCTGGCAGGATTCACCACATGCTGACTAAAGAGCCCTTCGGCTTTGAATAAACATCAGGGGTAGCCAGACAGCAGTTACCACAGGCTTTGTGTGAGACTGGGCTGGCTTCAGGTGTGAGCTGACTCTGGTGGCCATGAAGGAGGGCCCACATCCCTCCTTCCCTAACTCCAGCAGCCCAGCACATAGAGTGAGGGAAGAGAGTGAGAGACTTTGCCTGGAAATCCATGCAATTCTCTCATATTTTACCCAAATCCACCAAGGTGGTACTACCAGGAGTCTTCAAGAGTCATAGAAGCACTGGGATTGGGACGACACCAATGCTAATACGGCTTCAGTGTCCAAAGATTTAAATCACAATACTCAAATCCCTTCAAATATCTAGAAAGCCTTCTTGAGAAGGACAGGTTCAAATAAGCCCAGACTGCAATGGTTAAAATAAATACCTAAATCTTCAATGCCCAGACATTAACAAACATCCACAAATATCAAGAATATCCAGGAAAACATGACCTCAATAAATGAACTGAATAAGGTACCAGTGGCCAATCCTGGAGTGATGGAGATAGGTGACCTTTCAGACAAAGAATTCAAAATAATTGTCCTGAAGAAGCTCAATGAACTTCAAGACAACACAAAGAAGGAATTCAAAAGCCTATCAGAGATATTTAACAAGGATATTAAAATAATAATTAAAAAATCAAGCAGAAATTCTAAAGCTGAGGAATTCAATTGACAAACTGAGAAATGCATTAGAGTCTCTCAACAGCAGAATTGATCGAGCAGAAGAAAGAATTAGTCATCTTAAAGACAAGTATTTGAAAATACACAGTCAGAAGAAAAAAAAGAAAAAAGAATAAAGCATGGGCTATAAGATCTAGAAAATAGCCTGAAAGGGGCAATTCTAAGAGTTATTTGCCTTAAAGAGGAGGGAAAGAGAGAGATTGGGGTAGAAAGTTTATTCAAACCTAAAGCAAGATACCAATATTCAGGTACAAGAAGGTCATAGAACACCAAGCAGATTTAAGCCAAACAAGACTACCTCAAAGCATTTAATAATCATACTCCCAAAGGTCACAAAGAAAAGACTCTAGGGGAAGCAAGAAAAAAGATATAAAGGAGCTCCAATACACCTGGCAGTAGACTTATCAGTGGAAACCTTACAGGTCAGGAAAGAGTGGCATGATATATTCAAAATTATGCGGGAGGAAAAAAAAAAAAAAAAAAAAAACCCTTAACCCTAGAATACTCCTAGAAAAATATCTTTCAAACATGAAGGAGAAATAAAGACTTTCCCAGACAAACAAAAGCTGAGAGATTTTATCAACCCCAGACTTGCCCTACAAGTGTGCTAAAAGGAGTTCTTTAATATAAAAGTCAAGGACATTAATGAACAATAAGTAATCAGCTGGAGGTATGCAAATCACTGGTAAGAGTAAGTACACTGATACAGAATACTCTATTGCTGTAATTGTGATGTATAAACTTACATCTTGAGTACGAAGACTAAAAGACAAACCTACCATAAACAAGTATAACAATTTTTTGAGAGATAAACAGTTTAAAAAGATATGAATAGAAAAAAATTAAAAAGTGGGATGAAGTTGGAGTTAAAGGAGAGAATTACTGTTAGATTTCTCTCTGCTTGTTTATTTGTTTGTTTGTAAGCAGAGTTTTCATATATATAAAATAATTGGTTATAAAATGTGTTTGTAAGCCTCATGATACCCTCAAATCAAAAAATCTACAACAAATAAACAAAAAATACAAAGCAAGAAATTAAAAGTAAATAATAAATAAAAATAAATGCCAGAGAAAATAACTCTAAACAAAGGAAGACAGGAAGTAATAAAGAACAAAAAAAAGGACAACACAACAACCAGGAATCAAGTAACAACATGGGGGTAGTAAGTCCTTACCTATCAATAATAGCATTGAATATGAATGGACTAATCTCTCCAAACACAAGACACAGAATGACTGAATGGATAAAAAAATGAGCCAACTTTACGCTGTCTGAAAGAACCCCACTTCACATATAAAGACACACATAGACTGAAAATGAAGGATGGAAAAAGATATTCCATACAAATGCAAAACAATAAAGAGGAGTAGCTATACTTTTATCAGATAAAACAGATTTCAAGAAAAAAACTGTAAGAGAAAAAGAAGGTCATTCTATAGTGATAAAAGGGTCAACTCAGCAAGAGGATATAACAATTATAAACATATATATATATATGTATATATACCCAAAACTAGAGCACCCAGATATATAAACCAAATCCTATCAGAGCTAAAGAGAGAGATCGATCTCAATACAATAATTGGTGACCTCAGTGCTCCACTTTCAGCATTCAACAGACCATTCAGACAGAAATTCAGCAAAGAAACATTGGATTTAATCTGCATTATAGACCAAATGGACCAAATAGATCAAATAGACAATTACAGAACGTTTCAACCAACAATTGCAGAATTCACGTTCTTCTCGAGGATAGACCATATGTGAGGCCACAAAACAAGTCTTTAAAAAATTCAAAAAAAATGAAATCATACCAAATATTTTCTCTGACCACATGGAATAAAACTAAAAATCAATAACAAGAGGAACATTGGAAGAAACAGAACACACAGAAATTAAATGATATGCTCCTGAATGACCAGTGGGCCAATGAAGAGATTAAGAAGGAAATTTAAAATGTCTTGAAACAAATGAAAATCAAACACAACATATCAATACCTATGGGATACAGAAAAGGCAGTGTTAAGAGGAAAGTTTATAGCAATAATTGCCTACATCAAAAAAGACTAAAAGCTTCAAATAAACAACCTAAAGATGTATCTTAAAAAACTAGAAAAGTAAGAGCAAACCAAACCAAAAATTAATAGATGAAATAACAAACATCAGAACAAAAATAAATGAAATTGAAAAAATTCAAAAAGAAAAAAACAAAATTGATACATCTTTAGCCAGACTAAGAAAAAAAGGAGAGACGATCTCAATAAATAGAATCAGAAATGAAAAAGGAGACATTAAAGCTGATACCGAAGAAATACAAAGAATCATTATAGGCTATTGTGGGCAACTATATGCCAATAAATTGGGAAATTTAGAAGAACTGGATAAATTTCTAAATACATATAACCTACAAAGATTGAAGCAGGAAGAAATCTAAAAATTAAATGAACCAAAAGCAAATAAAAAGATAGAAGTAGTAATAAAAAGTCTCCCATCAAAGAAAAACCCAGTACCCAGTGGCTTCACTGCTAAATTCTACCAAGTATTCAAAGAATATGTAAGACCAATTCTACATAAACTATTCCAAAAATTGAGGATGAGGGAATGTTCCCAAATGCATTCTATTACATACAAGGCCTATATGACTCTGATACCAAAACCAGACAAAGACAGAGCAAATAAAGAAAACTATAGGTCTATAGTTCTATAGGTCTATAGTTTTGCATCTATGTTCTGGTGAACATAGATGCAAAAATACTTGCAAACCTAACTCAACAACACATTGAAAAGATTATTCATCATGATCAAGAGAGATTCATCCCAGGGATGTAAGGATGGTTAAAGATAAGCAAATCAATCAATGTGATACATCATATCAACAGAAAAAAGAACAAAGAAAGCCCCGATCATTTAAATTGATAATGAAAAAGCATGTCACAAAATTCAACATACCTTCATGATAGGAACTCTCAAAAACTGGATATAGAAGGAACTTACCCTAACAAATAAAAGCCATATATGACAGACCCACAGCTAATATCCTCCTGAATGGGGAAAAACTGAAAGTCTTTTCTCTAAGATCTGGACCATGACAAGAATGCCCACTTTCACCACTGTTATTCCACGTGGTACTGGAAGTTCTAACTAGAGCAATCATACAAGAGAAAGAAATATAGGGCATCCAAATTGGAAAGGAAAAAGTTAAATTATCCTTGTTTGCAGATGATATGATATCTAGAGAAACATAGACTCCATAAAAATATCAGAACTGATAAACAAATTCAGTAAAGTTTCAGGATATAAAATTAACATATAAAAATAAGTAGCATTTCTATATGCCAACAGTAAACAATCTGAAAAAAAAACATGAAAGTAATTGCATTTATAATAGCTGCAAATAAGATAAAATACCTAGGAATAAACTTAACCAAAGAAGTGAAAGATCTCTACAATGAAAACTGCAAAACATTAATGAAAGAAATTGAAGAGGACACACACAAAAAAAAAAATTAGAAAGATATTCCATGCTTGTGGATTAGAAGAATCAATATTGTGAAAATGTCCATACTACCCAAAGCAATCTACAAGTTCAATGTAACTCGCATCAAAATACAATGACATTCTTCAAAGACATAGAAAAAAAATCCAAAAACATATATGAAACCACTAAAGACCCAGAATTGCAAAAGACATCCTTAACAAAAAGATCAAAACTGGAGGAATCACATTATCTGACTTCAAACTATACTACAAAGCTGTAGTAAACAAAACAGCATGGCACTGGAATAAAAACAGACACATAGGCCAATGGAACAAAATAGAGAACCTATAAATAAATCTATACATCTATAGTGAACTTGTCTTAGACAAATGTGCCAACAGCATACCATCAGAAAAGAACAGTCTCTTCAATAAATGATGCTGGGAAAACTGGATATTCATATACAGAAGAATGAAACTAGACCCTAATCTCTCACTATATACAAAAATCAAATCAAAATGGATTAAAGACTTAAATCTAAGACTTGAAACTGTGAAATTACTAAAGAAAAACTTTGGGAAAATATATCAGAACATTGGTCTTTGGGAGGACTTCTTCAGTCCTCTAATGCCCACCAAATAGAGACAACCAAAGCAAAACTCGACAAATGGGATCACATCAAGCTAAAAAGCTTCTGCACAGCAAAGGAAACAGTCAACAAAATGAAGAGACAACTGATGGAATGGGAGAAAATGTTTGCAAATTATGCATACATCAAGAGATTAATAACTAGAATACATAAGGAGTGCCAATAACTCAATAGGAATAAATAAAATAGTCTGATTTTAAAAATCGACAAAGGATCTAAAGAGACATTTCTCAAAAGAAGACAAACAAATGGCCAACAGGTATATGAAAAAATGCTCACATCGTTAGTCATCAAAGAAATGCAAATCAAAACTACAATGAGATATCATCTCACCCCATTTAAAATGGCTTTTATCAAAAAGACAGGCAATGACGAATGCTGTCAATGATGAGGATAAAAAGGAATCCTCATACACTGTTGGTGGGAATGTAAATTAGTGCAACCACTATGGAAAACAGTATGGAAGTTCCTCAAAAAACTAAAACGAGAACTACCATAAGACCCAGTAATCCCACTTTTGCATATATATCCAAAGAAGGGGAATTCAGTATATTGAACTAATATCTGCACTCCCATCTTAATTGCAGCACTATTCACAATAGCCAGGATTTAGAATCAACCTATGTCCATCAACAGATGAATGGGTAAAGAAATTGTGGTACATTATACACAATGGAATAAATGACAAGAAGGAAATTCTGTCATTTGCAACAACATGGATGGCACTGGAGAACATTATATTAAGTGAAATAGTCCAAGCACAGAAAGACAAATCTCATATGTTCTCATTCTTGTGTGGGATCTAAATATTAAAGACAACTGATCTCATGGAGCCAGAGACTAGAATGATGTTTACCAGAGGCTGGAAAGGATAGTGGGGAGATGGAGTAAAGTAGGGATAGTTAATGAGTACAAAAATATAGTCAGATAGTTAGATAGAATGAACAATATTTGATAGCACAACAAAGTGACTATAGTAAACAGTAACTTTAAGTATACTTTAAAATAACTAAAGGTGGAACTGGAATATTCCAAATACAAAGAAATGACAAATGCCTGAGGTGATGAATACCCTAATTATTCCGATCTGACTGATTCACATTGCATGTCTATATCAAAA
>CAUYRT010063968.1:0-46694 GCA_963574885.1 Lepilemur ruficaudatus | reverse complement strand
CTGTAATGCTAGCACTCTGGGAGGAGGATCGCTCAAGGTCAGGAGTTCAAAACCAGCCTGAGCAAGAGTGAGACCCCATCTCTACTAAAAATAGAAAGAAATTAATTGGACAACTAAAAATATATAGAAAAAATTAGCTGGCCATGGTGGCACATGCCTGTAGTCCCAGCTACTTGGGAGGCTGAGGCAGAAGGATCACTTGAGCCCAGGAGTTTGAGGTTGCTAGGCTGACTCCACGGCACTCACTCTAGCCCGGGCAAGAGAGTGAGACTCTGTCTCAAAAAAAAAAAATCAAAGATGAAAAGAACAACAACAACAACAACAAAAATAAATAAAAAGAAGAATCAGAGACATTTTTAGATAAACAAAGTCTATGGAAATTTCTCACTGATTCCCATATCACTGGTTCCACATCACAGCCTACTTATGACCTATAGGCTGAAGAAAAATGGTACCAGATGGAAACTTGGATCTACACAAAAGAATGAAGAACACCAGTAAATAAGTGATTAAATATAAAGGTTTATGTTGTCTTTTTCTTTTTTTTTTATAGAGATGGGTTCTCGCTCTGTTGCCCAGGCTAGAATGCAGTGCCGTGATCAGGGCTCACTGTAGACTCAAACTGCCGGCGCTCAATGTTCCTCCCACCTCAGCCTCCCAAGCAGTTGGGACTACAGGCTTGAGCCATGACGCTTGGCTAATCCTTATTTTTTGTAGAGATGGGTTCTTGCCCAGGCTGGTCTCAAACTCCTGGTCTCAAGTGATTCTCCCACCTTGGCCTCCCAAAGTGCTGGGATTATAGGTGTGAGCCACAGTGCCCAGCCTATATTTTCTTTTTGCTTGTATTTTACTTAGAAGACAACTAACTGTTTAAGCAGAAACAATAACATGATACTGTAGGGTTTATAACATATGAAAAGTAAAAAAGACAACTGCACAAAATATGGGGGAATGCATAAATGAAGTAATACTGTTGTAAGGTTATTATAACCAGTATAACCTTACTGTTACACTGTTGTAGTAAGTATAACATATCAGCTTACACAGCTGATGTGAGCTGACTCTATGTATCAGGAAGCATAAGGTGTGAAGTGTAAAGAGGTACAATACTGACCCTAAAGATATTCTGAAGAGTTAAGGATACTAATCGTTATTAGCTCAGAACCACTAAAAATAATGATAAAATAAAATAAAAATAAGAGTGTACATAAGAAGACAAAAGCAGAAATGAACCATAACACTAAAAGCATTGGAGAAAATCTCCATGACCATGGGAATAAGGCAAAAATTTCTTAAGACACAAAAGGCACTAATCATAAAGGAAAATTGTGAAAAACTGAACTTGATCAAAATAAAAAAATATTCCCTGGTTGTCTGGAGGTAAAAGAATTAAAAATAAATAAATGATTTTGCTCTTCAAGACTATGTTTAAAAAAAAAAAAGGCAAACCAGCCACACACTGCAAGAAATATTCACAGCGTATATATCTGGCAAGTATTTTTGTCTAGAATATATAAAGAACTCTTGTAACTCAGTAACAAAACACAACAATGTTTAAAAATGGCCAACAGATTTGGACATTTCCCAAATGAGGATATATGAATTGTCAATAAACCCATGAAAAGATGCTCATCATTAATCAGGGAAATGCCAATTAAAACTGAGATTCTACTTCATACTTACTAGCATGGCTAAAATTATAACGATTAGAAATACCAAGTGTTGGCAAGGATACGAATCAGCTTGAACTCTCATATATTGTTAGTGGAGTATAAAATGGTGCAATCACTTCAAAAAATAATTTGGCAGTTTCTTTTAAAGTTAGATATACACTTATTATATGACTAAGCAATTCTACTCCTGGATATTTACCCAAGAGAAATGAAAATATATGACCACAAAAAAACTTGTACATTAATGTTCATTGCACCTTTATTCATAACCCCCTAAAAAGCAAAAAAAAAAAAATAGCCCAAGTATCCTTTATCAGGTGAATGGATAAATACACTGTGATATATTCATACAATGGACTACTATTCATCAATAAAAGAGAATGAAAAATTATACAATGCACAATGACATGAATGAATCAGACATTATGCTGAGTGAAAGAACAAAGATACAAAAGCACATACTATACATTTCCATTTATATGAAATTCTAGAACAGGCAAATCTAATCTATGGTAAGAATAATTAGATCAGTGGTTGCCTGGGGCAGGGAGTAGGATAGGGAATAAAGGCACTTGAGATGGAAATATTCTATATCTTGATTGGGGTGGTCCTTACACAGGTATATACATATATCCATACATTTGGCTGTATAAATTTTACTGTATGTAAATACGTATCAATAAGTCGATTAATAAAGTAAAGGTATTAACTATAGTTTTAGATATCTAAAACTATGAAGTAAAATATGTATTTTTACATATATGAGATTATATTAGTAAAGAAAATAAAAAAGTTTGAGACAGGAAGTATTGAGGCAGAAGTTTATGCCAACAGTTTTTTTCACTAATTATTGCATATCCTCCTCTTACCATTTTCATTTTTAATTATGGCCCATATTTATTAAGTTTTGAACCAAAGATTATATCTATGTAGGTAGGTAGAGTGTGTAGGCAGGCTGGCACATAGGCAGGCATGCTCACATGGCTGATCTTCAGATTTTTATGCATCAGTCATCACTATCAGCCAACTTTGAGAGTCACTGTTCATCTATAAGCAACTATCCTGCAAAGTTTTGAGCCCAGGACATTGTCCTGACCTTCTGGTCCTACTCTTAGATTTTTGCCCTTGAACATACTTTCTAAATGACATAGATTATCCTGTGCATATATTCAGCAACTCTTAGTGCACTCTCAAGGATTTGCCCAAAAAAATGGAATTCTCTCTTCAAAAACTGATATTCTATTCAGGTGTCTTTGAATCAAGAGCATTTCAAGATTTCAAGAACATCCAACCCAGAGAGAAAGATGCAGATAAATTCAACCTGACCATTCTATTCCATTCGTATGAACATTTATTTCTTTGTTCATCCTCAGAAACTATTCTGGGGGATCAGATAATGTCCCTTAAACCAGGTCAATGGTTCCCAAGCTCCTGGTGAGAAATCAAGCTCCCAGTAAATATAAAACTGTCAAAGTCAAGAGGAGAACTGGAAGTACTGAGTCAATGTTTCTTCACTCTACTACTGTATTTATATATAATTAAGAGTGTGTGCTTTAGACTTGGATTGTTTGGATTTGATTCTGTCATTCTTAGATGCGTCATTCTGGACAAGTTCTTCTGTATAGCTCAAATTCCTATAAGGCTTTTCTGAAATTTAAATGAGATAATGTAACGCATTAAAATGGTGCCAAGCATGTAGTAATAAGCACTCACTAAATGTCGGTTGTTTGGCTCAGGGTCCTCTTGGGAAAGGAGACCCAGATGTGAGACTTATCATATACACACTTTTCTTCAGGAAAAATATATTCATAGCATTCTAACTTCTTCCTGAAGAGCACAGAAAGCTGTCTGGCAACATGTAGACAAAGTGTATGAACTCTCAGGTAATATGCTCTACATTCCAAAGTTAAAGGTAGAATTAGAAAAACTACCTATACCTGGAATCTTTATTTTTACCTGGGCCAAAATCGTTGCTTAATGGCTGCAACCTTAGGAGCCACTAGATTCCTAAAAAGCAGTGGTTCTCGAATGTTTGGAAGCCAGAATATCAGCACCACCTGGGAACTTGTTAGAAATGCAATTTTTAGTCTCTCCTCCTTCCCACTAACCAGAGAAGCTATGGGTGGAGCCCAGCAATTGGTATTTTAACAAGCCCTCAACGTAATTTTGGTGAATGCTAATGTGTAAGAATTACTATTCTAGAACAAAAAGAACAAAAAGTTATTGACCTATCCATAGCATAGGCATAAACAAAAGTGAGTTCAGCAGGGTTCATTGGGGGAATTAGATTTATAAATTAGGCAGTATCTGATATAATTTGCAAGAACTGGAGTAAATGGAGGTAGTAATTAACAATTCTATAAATTTATAAACAATTAGTAAAGACACGAGACAGCACAAAAAAGGCAACAAGGTGGGCAGAGAGAAATACACAATACAAATGTTCAATGCCAAAGGGCCACTAGTAGAATGAATTATTAAACAAAGCATCCCATCAAGGTTTTTACTGCACTAAGAGGCAAAAAAAAAAAAAAAAAAAAAAAAAGCTGAATTTATAACATTAACATTTTCTAGATATAAACCAGAGGATTTTATATCCAGCAAGGATTCATTGGATTAAATAGGCAAAACAGACAAGGAAATAGATACAGTTCATAGTTCACTTCTAAATATTTGGTTGGAAATGATTTTTCTTTATATATCTACGGAATGATAGAGAGGAAAGTGTAAGAAGGAGAAACTAACTCAAAGGGTGAAAAAAACCAAAAGATCTTCTCTAGCATGGTATGACAAAGGAACATTTCTTACTGCCTATATAATAGATTGTTACATTTCCCCCTACAAAGTTTCCAGGGGGAAGTAGATGAGCATTCCAGAGGTTAAATGGGCAAAGAACATAAAGCAATTTCTACAGGCTTCCTGTGGATTAAAAAAAATTAATAGGGCAATTTATAATAAATACAATACCCACACACATAGCCAATAAGCATAATCCTTTTTAAAAAAACCCAACCCTTTCAGTAATAAAAGAAGGAAATTTAAAACAGTGAGATAATAATTTTTGCCCATCTCTGGTAAAGTTACAAAAAGTTAAACGATTCAGGATTGGTGAGGATATCTGAAAGCAGATACACTCATATTGTGTGGTTTAAACTGGTATAACCTTTATAAAGGGCAATTTGGTCTTATCTATCAAAAATTTTTAATAACGTGCATACGTTATTAAATGTGCATACTATCTCTTTTTTAATAATTATTTTTAATAATGTGCATACTATCTCTTTAACCTAGTAATTCCACTTCAAAAATTTATCCTGACGAATTAAAGAAAGATATATGTAAAGACTTATGTATAAGGTTGTCTGAGATGGAATTATTTATAAAACGGAAAAGACAACTTCCTAAAACATCTAATGATTAAGAACTAAACAAATATTGTGGTACATCCATACAAGTTTATATTATGCAGCTCTTAAAATGTTATAGGTGAACGTGGTCATGTTATAGGTGAACGTGGAAATATGTAAGATACATTTATTGCTAAGTGTACAGGGTAGATTCTACTTTTGTTAAAAAGCAAAAAACTTGGCCGGGCATGGTGGCTCACGCCTGTAATCCTAGCACTCTGGGAGGCCGAGGCGGGAGGATCACTTGAGGTCAGGAATTTAAGACCAGCCTGAGCAAGAGCAAGACCCATCTCTACTAAAATGATAAAAAGAAATTAGTCAGACAACTAAAAATAGAAAAAATTAGCCAGGTGTGGTGGCACATGCCTGTAGTCTCAGCTACTTGTGAGGCTGAGGCAGGAGGATCGCCTGAGCCTAGGAGTTTGAGGTTGCTGTGAGCTAGGCTGACGCCACGGCACTCTAGCCTGGGCAACAGAGCAAGACACTGTCTCCAAAAAAAAAAAAACCGCAAAAAACTTGGCCAGGTGTGGTGGCTCACACCTCAAATCCTAGCATTCTAGGAGGCCGAGGCAGGAGGATCACTTGAGGTCAGGATTTTGAGACCAGCCTGAGCAAGAGTGATACCCCCATTTCTACTAAAAAAAAAAAAAATATTAGCCAGGCAACTAAAAATATAAAAAATCAGCCGGGCTTGGTGGCATGGGCCTGTAGTCCCAGCTATTCAAGAGGCTGAGGCAGAAGGATTGCTTGAGCCCAGGAGTTTGAGGTTGCTGTAAGCTAGGCTGATGCCATGGCACTCTAACCCTGGACAATAGTGTGAGTCTCTGTCTCAAAAAGAAAACCAAAAAAAACAAAAACAAAAACAAAAACAAAAAAACAAAGTGTGGCCGTCTATCCATCCTTCCATCCATCTAGGTTAAAAAGATGTGGTGTTAAACAATGGTTATCTCTGGGTTAGACCAAGGAAATCTTTTATTTTCCTTATTGCTAATCTTGATTTTTAAAAATTTTTCTAGGCCAGGTATGGTGGCTCACACCTGTAATCCTAGCACTCTGGGAGGCTGAGGCGGGAGGATTGCTTGAGCTAAGGAGTTCAAGACCAGCCTAAGCAAAGCAAGACCTGAGGCAGGAGAATCACCTGAGCCCAGGAGTTTGAGGTTGCCGTGAGCTAGGCTGACGCCATGGCACTCTAGCCTTGGCAACAGAGCAAGACACTGTCTCCAAAAATAGAAAAATTATTTTCTATTACCAAAAATAGAAAAATTATCTGGGTGTCATGGCATACACCTATAGTCCCAGCTACTGGGGAGGCTGAGGCAGGAGGATTGCTTGAGCCCAGGAGTCTGAGGTTGCAGTGAGCTATGATGACACCACTGCACTCTACCTGGGGCTACAGAGCAAGAGGTCTCTCTCAAAAAAACAAAAACAAACAAAAAAATTTCTAAATGAACATCTATTTTCTAATACAAGGACAGATTATTTTTATTATAAAAAAACTTTGAAAAAGCATAAACCTCTAAATGAAATAACTCTACTTCCAATATTCCAACTGAGGTGAGCAAACTCAATATACAAAGAACATATCTCCCATGCTCCATGAAGCTGCTTTTTTCTATTGTGTTTACCACTATGGCTGCAGTATCTAGAATAGTGCCTGACATACAGCAGATACTCAATAGCTATTAAATGGGAAAGTGTCATCCATCTGCCCTAAATCATAAAGAACAGCTGCCAGATGGATAGAGTATAGCTAAAGCAGGCCATTAAGAGCTGATTCACGCTTCCCTTCCTAAGAAGGCAACTTAAAAAAAAACCTTCATTTTGTTTGATGCTAGTATTATAGATATGAAACTGATTTCTGTATACTGACCTTATATTCACCAAGTTTGCTAAATTCATGTATCAATTCTAATAAGTTAGCCTAATTTTTTTTATTTTCAAAGTATGTCTCATATTATTATTATTTTTTTTTTGAGACAGAGTTTCACTCTGTTGTCTGGGCAAGAGTGCTGTGGCATCGGCCTAGCTCATAGCAATCTCAAACTCCCGGGCTCAGGCGATCCTCCTGCCTCAGTCTCCCAAGTAGCTGGGACTACAGGCATGTGCCACCATGCCCGGCTACTTTTTTCTATTTTTTGGTAGAGATGGGGTCTCGCTCTTGCTCAAGCTGGTCTTGAACTCCTGAGCTCAAATGATCCGCCCGCCTTGGCTTCCCAGAGTGTTAGGATTACAGGCGTGAGTCACAGTGCCCAGCCCTGTCTCACATTAGTATCTGCAAATAAAGATAGCTTTATTTTTTTCCTTTCCAATAGTCTAATACTTCTTATTTCTTTTTGTCTTAATGTACTAATGGCTAGGACTGCCTCCAACACAGGCTGAATGGAACTGGTCTTGTTCTATTTCATTTCATTTCTTTTTTTCCTTCCCTCTTTTCTTTTCTTCCTACTTCTCTCCTTCCTTCTTCCTTCCGTCCCTCCCTTCCTTCTCTCCCTCCTTCCCTCCCTCCCTCTCTCTCCCTCTCTCTGTCCCGCCCCCCTCTCTCTCACTCTCTCTCTGTCTCTTTCTTCCTAAGAGATGGGTTCTTGTTATGTTGCCCAGGCTGGACTTGGAACTCCCAGGCTCAAACAATACTCCTACTTCAGCTTTCTTGACCTGCTTGGTGGTCACACAGTTGCTTACTCTGTGAGAAGACTTTTTGTTTTATATATTTCCATATGTATTTTTCATAATAAAAAGTTTTTTTTTTTTAAAGAAAAAGAAAGCAGCAGGAAAAGTAAACATTAAAGTGTCTGACAAAATTCTCCAGTTTGGAAGGATATATTAGTTTTCTATTGCCTCCATAAGAAATTAACATAAATTTAATGACTTAAAACAATACAATTTATTATCTTACAGTTCTGGAGGTCGGAAGTCCTAACATCAACGTGTTGGCAGGGCTGTGTTCTCTTTGGAGGCTTTATGGGGGAATCTGTTACCTTGCCTTTTCCAGCATCTACAGTCCACCTGAATTACTTGACTTCTTGTCCCTTTCTCCATCTTTAAGGCCAGCAGTGTAGTATCTCCAAATTTCCTTCCTTCCTTCCCTGTCTCCCTTCATTCTTTCTGTCTCTCTGTGACCCCTAGTTCTGTCATCACATCTCCTTTTTCTGACTCTGACACTCCTGCCTCTTTAAAAAGACCCTTGTTATTATACTGAGCCTACCAGATAATCCAGGATAACCTCGGCATCTCAAGATCCTTAATGACATTTGCAAAGGTTCTTTTGACATGTTAGGTAACAATACATAACAAGTTTTGGGGATTAAGACACGGACATCTTATTCTGCTTACCACAAAGGGTAAGGACAGATCATAAGGCAGATGCAGGCCACCACCTGGAAGTTTTTTCAGTGCTATAAATCAGTACCACTCACAATGGTTTAGCAGTTCACAGAAAGGCCTAAAGTAAACAGCTATACTAAATGGAAAGTGACCAGAAGATGGAATATCTTCTTCACATGGTAGGCCACAGCTCCAAGAAGATCAGACATTGCAATATAATTTATGCAAAATAGAGAATGGACAAAATGGAAAACTAGACATGTGAAACTAGCTCTGGTATAGTAGCTCTATTGTATACAGAACAGAAAATGCAGAAAATCAATTCATTTACTGACATTGCGTACCACCTGGTCCCTTCCTCACTCCCTTCAGGCTGGTGACTTGGTAATATAGGCGGAGCGTCCCTTATCTGAAATGCTTGGGACTAGAGTATTCAGATTTTAGATTTTTTCGGAAAAAATCTGAAATCTGAAATGCTACAATGAGCATTTCCTTTGAGTGTCATCTTGATACTCAAAAAGCTTTGGATTTTGGAGCAATTCAGATTTCAGATTTTTGAATTAGGGATATTCTATCTGTACAAATTTATGTTACCTAGCTTTAGACTTGAGAAGGGGATTCCAACTAACATTTGTAGACAAAGAAAATATCCAGTGAGAATCTACCTAATCTATTTGAAGCAAATATCTTTCTTTTTTTTCAAAGAAATGTAAATGGCCAGAAATAAACTGTAGAAACCAAAGTTGGGGCCTAAGAAAAGAATCTGTAAAATAAAAAGGAGAATATAGCACACAGAGAAAGAAATCATATTTTCCGGGGGAAAAAAATGACAGATGAAAAAGAAAGTGGTATCTGCTATATTTTTTCAATTGAATTTTTAAAATCATGGGCTCTGTGAAGTATGCTAAATGATGAATTTATAAAATAAAGACAGATAAAAGGGATCTGGCTAACAGGCAAGCAAAAATATAAAAGTTATAGTACTATATAATGTAAGGGAACAAATAATACAATAGCAGGCTTAAAAGCTGAATTGGAAGTAGTAAAGAATAGAATCAACATTGTAAAAATGTGAATCAATTACACAGAAGACAAACTTGAGAAGCCCTCCTAGAATACAGAGGCAAAGCAAAAAGAAATTAAATTGATGATAGAAAAAGAGATGTGGAGGACAAAGGATGGAGGTCGAATATATTAGGAGAACAGAAATTACTGAAGAAAAGAATAGAACAAACAATATTAGCAATCAAAGACATATCAGATGAAAACATTTCTGGTCCAAAGATACAATGGTATGTTAATGCCAAATCAATGCTCTTAAAGCAATGTCATCACTGGGATACTACCAGCTCAAGAAAATTGCAAGAAGTCTTCATTGCTTTCAGGTGCAAATTAACTTATGTTGCCACATACATCTTTATATATGCCACAAACTGTCTCCCAAACTAGGAGAATATTTGCCTTATGTGTCTGGATCTCCTAGGTTGTTGTGGGCAATACATGCTCAGTAAATATCTATAGAATAAGCATTCAGGGCTGGACTAAACATGTGACTAATCTTGGCCAGTAATGAAATTATGTTGCTGCCACTGACGAGTCCTTGAGGTATTTTACATTTCTTAGCAATGAATACTAGCAGTTGGAGAAAATGTCTATCTTTTTCAGATTTCTAAAAGGTCAAGAGTTCCTAAAGATTCCCTTTGACACATCCATACTAATCTTACAGGTTGGCCATAGAGATGACCCATGAGTTTATTATCATTCTTCCCTCTTCTCTCAAGCCTCATTCTCCTCTTTCACAAAATGAAAGTACTGATACTTATATGGCAGGCTTATTGAGAGAACGTAATGAAATACTATACAGAAGTACCTAGCCCAAGGACTGATACATGACAGATATTCGATAGATATTATTTGTCCCTGCCATGGATGGAGAATAATAAAACAGAATAAGGGGAAAAGGAAGGGGGATACTACTTTATATGAGAAGCCAGGGGAAATCTCTCTACCAAGGTGACATTTAGGAAAGAGTGAGAGAGCCACACAGCCAGCCCAGTACAGAGTATTCTAGGTGAAGACAAGAGCAACTGCAAAGACCCTTAGGCATGAGTGCTTAGTTTGCTTGAGGAAAAGCTAGAATGTCAGCGTGACTAGAGCATATTGGGTACAAGGAGAGCAGTAGGATCTGAGGTCAGAGAGCTGGAAGGCATTGCAGGCTGTTGTTAAAACTTTGGCTTTTTAATAGTGAGTATATGTGGTGTAAAATAAAAAAGAAAACTTTGGCTTTTACTATAAGTGAGAGGAGCAGCCATCAGAAGGTTTTCAACAGAGAAGTGACATGATTGTACTGATATATATATATATTTTTTGAGACAGAGTCTCACTCTGTTGCCCGGGCTAGTGTACCGATATTTTAAAAAGATTATTCTAATAGCTGTGCTGAAAACAGACTGGGAATAGGACGAGGGAGGAACCAGAGAAACCAGTTAGAAGGCATGTCAATGAACTGAACTTGGGTGCAGTGGTTAAGAGAGAGTTGTATGCGTACGCGTCTTGAAGGTAAAGAAGATATGAATTGCTGATGGATTAGATACAGAGGTGTGAGAAAAAGAGCCAAGAATAACCCCAAGAATTTTGATATAAGCAACCCAAAAATCAAAGCTGCCATTAAATGGGGAAGAGTGAAGAAAGAGCAGATTGGGAGGTGGGGCAGGGGGTGGGATTCAGGAGTTTGGATTTGGTGATGTTATGTTTGACATATGTAGTTCACAGTCCTTCATGTGCAGACCTACCTTAGTCTCAATGAGCTGCAACTGCCTCCTGGGCAGCCCCTGAATCACTACCACAGGCTGAGCATTGGACTTCTGGCTCTGAGTTCTTCTTGAGCCAGATCATATACTTGATATCCGACACTAAAGCTGGGAGAGCTAACAAAGATGGGGCTTGGGAAGTCTGAAGCTGGTTAGGACTCCTCTAATCAGCACTTGTCCTGTACTAAAAGATAGCTTCAACTTCCCAAAGCACCCTCTGGAATCAAGACCATCTTGTGATCACAAAAGAAGTACTAGGATCCTCTGGCTCAAACCATGGTCATCCAGTTTCTCTTCTAACTCAATATCTTCCACAAAGTGTAAACAATTCGTTAGTTGTGCTCAGCTTCACATACTACATTCTCCAAGTTTCACTCCAAGTTTTTGTTGGAAAGGCATAAAATAAGTATTCCTTTTGGGAAAGAGAAGTTCTCTAATTCCCAAGATCCAGTAGTCATTAAATGCATTCATAGAGCATGAGTTTTTGATAAGTCAATGTCTAGAACCTTTATCTACTTACAGAAATTTAACCAAAGGGAATATGCGCTCAACTCCTGCTGTAAGGAACTGATTCACTGTTTATAACAGTGAAAAAAATGGGAATATTCTTTCGGTTCAACAAAGCAAATACTGGTTAAAGAAATCTAGGTACATAAAAGAATACTAAGCAATCATCAAAAATGATTCCATATAAGAATATATTAAAATATTAAGCCAACAAAAAGCAGAACATAAATAGTATATATGATCTCCAGTTTTACTGAAAACAAAAGTGTGTGTATGTATACTAGAAGTTAAATATAATTATATATAACCAGCAAAATAACAGTGATGTTACCTCTGGGTAGAGAGATTATGGACAAATTCTTCTTTTTATTTATCTGTGTTTTCCAAATTATTTATAATGAACAAATACTCTTTTATACTAAGAACAAATTCTTAAAATTTTATATTCAATACAAAACTGCTCATATTCACGGTTCATGTTTGGAGTTCAGTTTTTACCGATTTTTTTTTTTTAAACATCTACCTATGTCACTAGTATATACTTCGTCTAGGTCAAAAGACTTCCTCCTGAGAAGACATTTGTGGACTGCTACCCAAAGGCCTCTCCCCCAGAGGATGTAACGCTAACAACTCTGCACAGAAGTCAGTCCCAGTGTACCCCTGCCTCAGCATAGGGAGACTCTGCTCCTGAGGTCTGCAGCTGCTACTTCCCCAGCACAGTAACTGCTACAGGGGAAATGTGAAGCAGACTGAATTGCCCTACTCTCCACCTGGCTGAAGACCCAACTGTTAAGCAGAGACTAAGAGCTCCACAGTCCCCACCAGAGCAACAGGGAGTGGGCTTTGTTTTCTACAAACAGACAGACAAGAAAAAGTTCAGGTTAAAACATAGTCCTCAGAGGAAGGAAAATAGAAACCAGGCAGCGGGGAATGCTTCATATTCCTAAAAGCTTTTTCTGTAAGTTAACACATGGTGTCTGCTTCTCTCTAGTCACCTATTTATCACTCTCCTCCTCAGAGAAGGGAAAAAGCCCTGGCTGTTTTCCTAGTGCAGAGTTTTGTGGCTGGGGGGAAGAAGGAAAGGGGGAGGAAGGAGGGTGCTTTAAGCATGATGCAAACCATTTGGAGCTGAGTGAGAGCACTGCCAACACAAGCTGCACTATTTAAACAAGTGAGGAAATGATCGTATATACAACATGCCAGCGAGCACACACACACACACACCAAAGGAAGTCAAGAGGGCTTTTTTTTCAGGACACAGTGCTGGATGTCAGCGGCTAAAAGGTCGATATTTTCCCTTAACACCCTTCTCAATGACTTAATCGTGTTCCGTTTGCACAGAAAACTTCCCAAGAATAAAAAAAGTCTGAAGAATTAAGAGGAGGGGTGAATGGGGAGGGATGTTTGGCCTGGGGCTGACCTTATCCGAGGTTTTCTCCACGTAGCAGGGATCCTGAGGGGCAGCCAGCAAGGGGACAAAGCCTGAGAGAAGCCGATCCTCTTCCAGGATAAGAAGGGTGAGGTCATCGTCCGGGTCCTTGTACAGTGGCACCTCAGACTGATTCACTGCAGTCAGTATGTTACAGAAATCAGCCAGCGTTGACCACACATCCACAGCAACCCTGTGAGAAATAAGGTAAGAAAAGAAGAGTGGCTCTAAAGAGGGACCAGTAATAAGTATTCTCAGCACTTGTGAGCAGGGAGGTACTTGCAGCTAATGTTGTTTAGGCTGGTATCCTCCAGGAAATCATACCCAAAATGCCAGAATACAAAATTGTGTCTTGGGCGTGTGTGTGTGTGTGTGTGTGTGTGTCTATGCAAAGTTCAAATTGATTACAGGAAGTTTTTAATCCTTACCAGAGAGGAAAAAGAATTTAGAGAATCAGTTGCCTAATGCAGGTCCTGTCACCTTTCCAGACAGTGTGCCTGAGACACTTATTCAAACACTTTAGAGAACCAGTGCGCCTGAGGCCGCTCCCAGAATTTCCCCACTACTGTCCAGCCAAATATATGCCACACAGACAGCAAATGAGCACCAGCCTCTCCTCCTTCAGCCACAGCCGTTCCAGTCATAGTGCAGAAAGAGTCATGAGGGTTTCCCCCTACAATGCTTTAGAAATCCCTTCCCTATATATAAGCAGGAAAACAAACAATCAAACACAGATCCAACAAAAACCTCATTTCTTGCCTGCCAAGATCCTTCCAGGAAGGTAAAGCCTCTTACGCATTTCATCAGTGCTATCTTGGCCATTCCACACCCTCTTCTTTCTCTCACTTGTAGAAGGTTAGGCATAGTGTGACAAACCATTCTGGTTTGTCTGGGACTGTCCCAGTTTTAGCACTGAAAGTCACACATTCACAGAAACCACCCAGTCCTGAACAAACTGGGATGGTTGGTCATTCTAATTGCATATCACTAGGTCTTGGTTGAACCGGAGAAGAAACTTTGACACTGCAAAGTTTGGCTCTCCCCATTTGAAATTCCAGGGTAGATTTATAAAAAAGGGGTTCATTTCTCTGTCATAGTCACTTGTCAAAAATCTACTGTGGTTCATATTTCTGCTTTGGTGAGTGCTAAGGATCCATAAAGCTTTTTTTTTTTTTGCCTGCCCAGGGATACCAGATACAGGGCCTGCCAAGTTTACAGACTTGGCTTTCTTCTCCAGAGGAGTGCCTAACCAGGTAGTTTGGAATAGGCAGTACCCTATGGATGCCAAGTTTTACTCCAAAAGGAATGAGATGCATAGGGGAATTACAAAGAAAACCTTCACAATTAGGTTCAAGAGGTGGGGTGGCAAGATGCAATATGCAAATAGATCTATAAGAATTATCCTGGAATCTCCCTTGGGAGTTACTGCACGAGTCCCCCTAGGGAGGGGCCTCAGACCTAAGCAATTTGTTTCTCCCGGTGACTGCGGACCTCTGGAAGATACCAAAAAAGAGAGCACTCAAGGGACATGCCACTGAAGGTGACAGTGGGCGAGAAAGTGGAGTTGAGGTGTGGGAACTCCCTGACTGGCTCCAGGTGGAAGGAGGCTGCACTGGTTTATTTACTGTAACCATTGCACTAGGAAAAGGCAATGAAATGAAACATCTTGTTTTCAAGAGTATCCTGGGAACCAGGTGGAACACAGCCCCATTAATCACACAACGGCACATAATCAACACACGTGTACTGCAGAAGTAACTCGCTTCACAGGCTTTACCCAGGAAAAAGAACACGTTTGGGAAGAATCACCGGAGGGATGAGAGTTTTCTAAAGCCTCTCTCTGTGCAGACACCGACGACTAGACTCATTCACAAAGCTCCATCTTTTGGCTCAGCTGGGTTTGGCTGTCAGAAATGTTTAAATATGGAAAAAAATAAACAGTTGCAACACGTTTCTGTGCAGAGATCTGCCTGAGCCCCTTTGTGATGTAATGGGAAACGCGGCATTCAGGCTACCAGCTGTAGAATAAACAGAACTTCGAGGGTTAAAAGGAACTGAACTTTCCACGACCCCATCTGCAGAGAAGAAAATAATAAGAGGAATGATGCACTGCCCCACAGCTCTGATAGTTTATCCTCCGGTCCCGGCTGCAGAGACAAGCACCGGATGTGATAGGGCTGCTCAGGGCCGCCTCCGAGGTTAGCGCTGCCCATGGGAGACGCACAGGGAGGCTCTTCCAGTTCCCCGCTTCCTCCCCCAGTGCCCTGCTGGCCACTTGAGCCCACTGCCTGAGTCTGATCCCACAACACTGGTGAGCTTTGGCCAACAGGCATTGCTGGGCTGCAGAGCAGCAATTTGGAAAATAAACAGGAAAGACGACAGTGAGAAGGAAGAAGGTGAAAAGTCTCTCAGCTGAATTCTTGGCTTGAGGGCCCTGGTTGGTGCTGTGCAGGTCAAGGCTGTTGAGGACATAGTTGGGGGTGGTGTGGGCAACAGCATCCCCAGCCAGAAAGAAGCAGCAGAAAATTACCCATGGCTGCCACAGTGGGAGGCCCACATCCCTCTCTTATCCTCCCACCCCTACCATCTTGGATCCAAGACGAAGAAATATGTGGTACCATGTGGTTCTCATTACCATGCTCTCCTGTCCCCTAAGGCTCAGATAAACCAGAACTGACTCCTCCCAGAGACTGCTGGCCACCACTAGGGACCCCTGCCCACATCTGCCTTTTGCCCATTACCACCCACCTTGTGCCAAAACCTTAAGAGTCACTGCAAAAATAAGGTGGATGCAAGTCTCCACCTCAGTGTCGCTTTGTAAGATGGCAGCTTGTGCCAAAAGACATAGGAAGTGCCCTCAGTTCCCAACTCAGAAATATAAATAAAAGTGGTCCAAGGGCCAAGCTAGACTGAGTAGAACCAAGGGAATGTAGAAATGCTTCAATGAAAGGTCATTTCTGCCCTGGTCAATTCAGAGTGGTCTTACATTTGAACTCTGATTGTCAGTAGCTGCTTTCTTCTGGTATCTCAGTGGGATTGCCCAAGCTCAGTTCACATTTCATATCATTAGTTATTTCCTCTCACTGAACACCACGGATATGGACACAACTACCCAGGCACCCAGGGGCCATTCACTGACTCTCTACAGGGGTGGGAGTATGTGGGAGAGCCAGGAAATTACTCTTAAAAGAAAGAGGTGCTTTGAAAAACTAGGTGAGATGCCTGAACTCAAAAGTTAAGATATTTGTAAGAGGATGAGGTAATTCCTGGAACCTGGGCAACATCACCTCAGCTTACCCCAATCAGGCCTCTGGGCTAGGAGGTCAGTTCCATGGGTGAACACAGGGTTTCCTGTCTAAGTAGAAGGGGAAAAGCTTAGCTTTTTCCTGTTTTAGTTCCTTATCCCAACTGAGAGCACCTTTTAACCTTCACCCTACAGCAGCCCTTGGACCCTAAGGATTCAAGGTTGTCCTGGACTGAGGAGCCCAAAATCAAACAGCTCCCAATCTCCTGGAAATACTTGGGAAATAATTCACCAAAAGGTTTTTCAGATAATCTCAAACCACCCATGATTCTAAATGGACCCTCTAGAGTGCTGTGGGCTCAGGCAAGTCCTTCTGGTTTGTTCTGGATCAGCTTATATTTTAGGAAAACCCCCAGAGTCCACAAAATCCCACACAGTTAGGGTATACTCTTCACCAAGCAGACACAAAGCAGCCAGAGAATATGAAACTGTGTCCAATGAACCCATTTATGGCTTCCAGAATGGTGGCAAGGGACTCTCTCAGCAGCTGTGATGTGATTAGTGAGCCGGGATCAGCAGTTGCAGGGTGACCCACTGGCCCAGCCCCACAGAACACACCACACACCAGGAAAGCAGACTCCTGGCTGGAGTCTGAACGCCAGATCCTAGCTTGGGACAAACCAGCAGTGACTGGTTAGAAGCATGCACTCAGAACCAAGGCTCACTTGCTTCCCTACAGACATGCATTCACTTACTCCACCAGGAAAGGAAAAAAATAAGAGTTAATTTACTTTTTATTGCCTCAGAATTCCAAGGTTTAATGTAGCTGTCAGTTTGAGTGCAGTGCAGCTGCTGGCCGATACAATGCAGCTCAGGCTAGCCCAGGTGACTGGGGAAACACATTTCACAGAAATGAACCAACACACACTCCTGGCTGGTTGTTTGGGGAGATATTGATTTGGGGAATCAGATTAACCCTTCAGGCTGGGGTTCTGTAAATAGCAGTAGAAAAGCAGCTTCAGTCCAGGGAACTGAGAAGCCCTGCTCTCAGATGCGCCAGTGGGTTTCTGCACTTGTAAAATTTTGGAGTTTTCTTATAGGAGACGTTACCCAACTACAACATGTTCTAAAAGATTAAGGTTTGAGATATGTGAGACATGTTATACACAACAATACACCTCTTTGCTAGAACTCAGAAAGAAAGGTAGATCTTCCAACTTTATAGGGAAGGGATCCAGATGAGACTTTTCTGAAAGCTCCAACTGGGGCAGGTCTGAGGGAAGGAGACAGTATGCGAAGAGTGGAGTGCTAAGACCCAACCAGGGCTCAGTCCATCTTTTTGGCAAGTCTAAGGAGGACTAAGCACTCACATACTCCTTCATATTTTTACTGGGGGAACAGGCTGACTGGTGATTAATATCAAGTACAATGACCCCATGTTACAGGCCTGCAGGGGCCTGTGGAGGTGGCCATTTCCTGCGTAATACCAGCTTGTTTAAACACTAACATTCAAACTCCACAGCTGCAGAACAAACCCGGAAAGAGTTGAGTGAGAAGAAGCCCTGCATTGTGTTTCAGAGTTATGGAAGATCAGAGAAGTAGCACAGATGGGAAACGAGTTGGGTCTTTTGGTTCCTGGAGTGAGGAGATCTGGAAATATAGCCACGATGGCACAGAAACTAGGCACAAGGAAGCTGAAAGGAGAAAGCCCACAGACACAAAGAAAGACAAAAGGTCATAACAAGAGAAACACTCCTAAGATATGCAGTATCTGCTTTTTTAAACTTGTTTTCCTATAGGCCATTATATTCTAGCTCACAACTCTCCAGATAGGGTTCTGTGGCCAACATAAGATCATTGTTGTCCTGAAGGACTTCTCATTCAACTGGAGAAAGCAGCAGGAGGTGAGCAGCTAATAGCAGAAATGGATCTGAATCTACAAGTTTGGCAGAGTTAAAAGAACAATACCTGGGCTTAAAATGGCTTAGTGAACCCCTTGGAAAACCAAGAAGTTATACCAACTCTATTTGCAGTGGGGACAGAGGATCCAGTTCTGGTACCTCAGTGCTAAGTAGTTCAACAGGCCCTGGGATGGGGTGAAGGTGGGGAGAAATCTATGTAGTTCCTCTGAAATGTAGGAACTACAAATACTGTGTTTTCTAGATACCACCATGATACAAAGAAGAGCCAAATGTGTCAAAGATCACTATTCTAGAGTTAAGACATGGGTAGTAATATACCATACTCTAAGAATAAGAGATGTTTACTAGAAGACCACTAAAGAATACAAGACTCAGGCAAGGACAATCCCTTCTACCTTTCTGGTTTATACAAACAAGACAATTTAGGCCTTTGGGAGAGTACTCAACCCTAAATCAACTCTGCCCAATAGGGCAAATCAAATTCTGAAGCTTAGTCACCCTGCACTCGTATAGGAATATAAACTTCTCCATGTTCTAAGCAGTGCAGCTGGAACCCTGTGGCCAGCAACAGGTCACAGTAACCTCATTCCAGGATTTCTCAAGTACCAGAGCACCTCTACTCCCTCCTCACCCCCATCTAGGTCAGTGCCTTATTTTGATTTCAGATCTCCCAGGCTACATTCATATGCACAGCCTCTGTCAGATCACCATGGTGTGTTAAACCCATCAGCACTGTATGTTTGGGAAAGAGCAGCCCCTAGGGGATCTTGACATCTCCACGACATGAGTGGAGCCCCCAGCGGCCTCCCTGGTGCGGATTCTCACGGTTCCTGCCTCTCCAAATTTTAAGCTGTAACCACTCCAACACGTCTTCCTAGTTTAGCACACACTGGACCCAAATAACCTCAGCCCAGAGCTGGAAAGTACTCTCCCTGGGGTCAGCTGCTGTACCCTGCTGGGGTCAGACTGGAGCCTTAGGCCAACACCCCTTCCTCTCACAAGGAGTCCTGTGGGAGGAGACAGAGGCTCCTGCCATGGGAGAGATCACGTGTGCCCCACACTTAGCACTTGGAGGAAGAGGAACCCCCTGGTGCCAGGCTATAGTGCTGACGCCCCAACCCGGAGCCAGGGAGACTGGGTGGGGAGCCAGGGTAGCAAAGGGGCTTCCCACAGTCACCACCACTTCCTTCAGGGAAGTGCTGATGGACTATTACTTAGTGACCTCCTAAAATGCCCTTTTGGGAAGACGTATTAAACGTCCTTGAAGGGGTGCCGATTAGACTTGGGATTAGTTGTTATTTCAAAGCTGTCCTGTGAGGGTGAGTGAACTAGCTGTTTTTTAACTCAAGAATTTCTATTTCATCTACAGAGTCAACACATGTAGACTCCCTGAGGAAATTAGCTTACTGCATGCTCTCTATATATCCCTATTTCTCCCTATGTGACAATACCTCAGAGGGCTCCCTACAAGCCTTTTCTAGCATGCTCTGTAGACTATCAAGCCATGGAAAAGCAGCAAGTTCAAGAATTTCTAGAGTTTTATTTTATTTTTTTAACAATACTCCAATCCAACAGTGTGATAAATGCATCTGAGCTACAATTAGGAAGATATATAGCATCAGAATGCGAAGGTCTGGGCAGCCTGGCGAAACGCGGGCTCTCCAGAGCCCCAGCTATGTTTCCCATTATGTAACCCTGGTCATGGGCAGACAGCCAGACTCCAAATGAAAAAGAGACTCTGGCTTGGCACTGGTTCTATTTTCCTATCCTCATTCGGGGTCAGCACAGTGTCATACAGCTGCAGAGAAAGCTCTGGGGATTAAACCTGGGAAAGCCTCCAAGACCAGGACCTGGGTTCAAGTACCAGCTGAAAGCAATAAACCAACTGCCACAGCTGGGCTAGGTTTGGATGTTCTCAAAGTCCCCTGACTCTTTCACTTACTGAGAACTAGAGATCAAGATGAGGGAAGATTTGGCTTCGGCAGAGACTGAAATGAGGTAGGTTGTCCCATTGCCCTAGCCTTGCAAAAGGTCCCGGGATGCAAGGGGTCGCTATGCTCAGGTTCATGGAAGTCTGCTGCTCTGCTCCTCTCTGTCACCTGACATTCACAACTTTCCTCATGCTTACTTGGTAAAGTGGGGAACGGCTGTCTCTCCTTTCTCACATGAGGTTTGGTGTGGAACAGAATAGAAACTGTGCTAGCAGATGGGGCAAATAGATGGCACCTCTAAACACTGTGGTCTGTTCTAAACAGACCAAAGCACTCTAGACTGCCTTTCACAGTGGCCCCAGGCAACTTTCCACACCCTGCTACAATCCTCTATACCAAAAATCTCTTCGGATATGAAGCCATTCTATTACAACTTCTAATAGGTACAAATGGGAAGTCATCTTATTTCCATATATGCCAACTCCAGCACACAGACCTAGGTGCCACTGTGATGGAAGGCACAAATGGCCCCACAATCCTTCCCTTATCCCTCTCCAGTGCCAATGATGTTCTATCATCTAGGTGATCCATCATCTAGGTGATCCACATGTGCCTGTCTTTGCCTAGGAAAAGTACATTTGGCTAGAAAGAAGAGGAGCATGGGCAAAGAGGACAGAACCAAGGAGACTAATGAGCTTTGGAATTCCCCTAGGCAAGTGGAAGGTGCTGTGCAATGATTCTCTAATTGCACAGGAAGGAGGGCAACAAATATAAGATAGGGAGAGAATGCAGGGAGTGAGATGAAATATGGGTCCAATGTGTCAGAAGGACCACTTCAGAGTGGGGTTTCTGGAGGAAAAGCAAATGGAAATATAGGCTATCTTGTCACTTATCTTAGGATTAGAGAAATGTGTCTTTGCAGAGAACAAATGCAAACAAAGACCAAAGAAAGCATGCAAAGGAGAGGTGTTAAGTGAAAGCCATTTCCTTCCTGCTCCCTTGAGAGCATTCCTAAAGCCTTCAAAATGAAGATCATCAACAAGGACCTTACTGGTGTCAGGGGGTTTATAGTTCTGACATCTACAGAACCATTTGGGGTGTGTTATTCCCTATGGCCTTAAAAGGAAAGGCTAAACAGTATGGAAGATCAATGGGCATAAGATGAAAGTTTGAAACCCACCATACCTTGCCAGTCTCTCAACCACAGTATTTACTCAATGAATATTGGGGAGTTATATGAGAAAATAGAAAGGAAGAAGATAAAATTCTTATTCTACTTTTCCAGTGCTCAGTCTGAAGGCTATATGGTGGGATTACCCTCAGTGGTAGTCACACCAGGTTTACTCTGTTGAACAGTGGCACCAGTCCTTAAACAACCATGCCTTGGGGGCAGGCCCCAGGATAGCAAAGCCCCTCCTTTATGTTTAAACTTGCATTCCAGAGACAACCAGCTGCTGATCCTGACTGCTTAGAGACAGTGCAGAAGAGGACTTTATTCTCTTTCACACTGACTTCTCTAGCCCAGACTGGATTCACAAGACAGTGGTGTCCACAGCTACAGCAATTCATTTACTGGGCAATTAGATTCAATATACTGTTTGGTCAGATTTGCTCTCCCTGTGAAGAAAAGTCTGAAAAGACTAAGCAAATATCATTTGAGTGTCCCAACCCCCTCTGCCTCTCTGTAGCCCAGAATGTGAAGCCCAGCCGGGGATGGCTGTAGCTTGGACCACGTGCCCAGCTGTAGATTGAGCCCTTGCCCAAAGATGGGCAGCAGCTCACAGAGCCGGCAACGGGCCATTTGCTGCAGCATCCAAAGAGAAAACAGACTCAGCACCTCAAGCAAATGAGGCCCAGCACTTCCTGTGTGAGCTTTCCATTTCCTCAGCCAAACAAAAGCCAAAGGGAGTGAAAGGAGGAGGAGGGATGAGGGAAGACATGCTGCCTAAGAGAGTTAACAGACCTAATAACTCAGGATATGGGTAAACAGGGGCTGAATGGATTATCTAAGAGACCTGTGCTTGCTTGTGAGGTGAACCAGGGAAGTCCCAAGCCCCAGGTATAGCTGGTCTGCCTCCCCATTCCCAAGAGGAAGGAAGGAACATGTAGCGACCCTTTACGCATGCTCAGAAGCAGTGGCTTAGATACCTGGAGAGCTGAGTCCTTTCTTGGCATTTTCTTTACAAAATTACAAATTGCCTAGTCCGCATTACAGATTAACAGCCTGAAAAGTTTGAGGCTATACATGTTAACTCTTTGGGGATCACTGCTGGGAAACAGCTGTCCCCTGGCCAGCAGTCTGTCAGTTCCTTTATGTGGCCCCAGCTGTCTAGCATAGGGCTCAATCCTGGCTCATGAGGCCTTAGCCTGGAGTGTATTTTGGAAACTTAGGAGGGCTCACAGAAAGGATGCAGAGAACTGTCCGATGATGTGAGCACCATCTACAAAGTTATAGAGAAAGAGCTGGTGAGGATGAGGAGAGGGTGAGATTAACAGTCCAGGGGTGCTTCTTGAGGTGAAGACAGGGAAAAAAATTTAGAAGGAAAGGCAGGGGGAAGGGGAAGAGTAAGACTACACAATCTACACAGAAAGATCAGTAACTGCTGGTCAGAAATATCTGCTTTACCCTTCCCCTGTGGGTCACGCAAGAGTCTAGGAGCTAACCCAGACAAGCTCCTTTCCACATTACCCAGCAGTGCCCTTGGCAGCAGCTAAGGTCTCCATACTCTATCCTCCAGTATTTTCCTCCTCCCAGAGAAGAGTACTGGAGATGAATGATTAAGTACTGGGTAAGAATGTTTGTTCTGAAACACATATATTCACAGAACAAAGAGCCTGAAGGAGCTTTGAGTATATAGCACCTGCCAGAGACAACAATGCAGAGAATGGGGCTGGAGAAAGAAAAGGGAGAGGGAGGCCGGGCATGGTGGCTCATGCCTGTAATCCTAGCACTCTGGGAGGCTGAGGCGGGAGGATTGCTTGAGCTCAGGAGTTCGAGACCAGCCTGAGCAAGAGAGACTCTGTCTTTACTAAAAATAGTAAAAATTAACTGGGTATGGTGGTGTGCACCTGTAGTCCCACCTACTAGAGAAGCTGAGGTAGGAAGATCACTTGAGCCCAGGAGCCCAGGAGTCACGGCACTCTAGCCCAGGTGACAGAATGAGACTCTATCTCAAAAAAAAGTGGGGGGGGGATGGAAAGGGGAAATAGAGAGATAGGGGTGGGGAGAGAAAGGCAGAGATAATGAGAGAGATAAAAGGAACAGGAGGGAGAGAGATAAACAGTTAACACGCTGAACAGAGAGCCTAAATGTACACACATGTACACTACTGTGCAAATATGAACACACACACACACAAAGAAGAATGGGACACATGGGAACATAGATAGTGGTCAGGAATCAGCAAGCTTTTCCTGTAACGGGCTAGATAGTAAATATTCTGGGCTTTGTAAGCCACAGTCTCTGTGGCAACTACTCAACTCTGTTATTATAGTATGAAAGCAGCCATAGACACAGTGTAAACAAATAAGCATGGCTATGTTCCAATACAACTTTACAGACACTGAAATCTGATTTCCATATAATTTTCACAAGTCATGAAACAGTAGTCCTTTGATTTTTTTCAACCATTTAAAAATGCAAACCATTCTCAGTTCGTGGGCCATAGTTTACTGACCCTTGATATAGACACACACATAGCAGAAGCAGACAACAAAGGCAGGCAAAAGGAAAGAGGCAGGCAAGCAGGCAGACACACATACGCAGAGATCCTGCCTCCAACAGAAAGATCCAAACTGACATAAAAAGACAAGGTTACAGACAAACATGGACCCAGAAAGACACTCAGGAACATATGGAAACATACACTCTCATAGGATACAGTCACATGCAGATATGGATGAGACCAAAGCAAACACAGACTGACATGGACCCAGAATCAATACAGACACAGAGATATTGACACAGAGACATGGAGACGGGACATACATTGAAATAAACCCCCATGGGACACATGAACCTCTCACAGAGACACACATACTCAAGGATACACAGACACAAACAGGCATAGACACAGGTACAGATATGGACACATCACATGAACACACACGGATACAAAACATGTGGCCACAGATGGATGGACACACATGGACACAAACAAAGACAGACATGGACAGGCACACTGGAAAACACCTAGATAGACAAGCCTCCAGAGGCAGATACACACAGACCTTCACACTCAGACACAGAAAGACAATGAGACACACACAGACATATAGACACATATAGACAAATGGACCCACTCAGGCACAGAGTTAGATACAACCCAGATACGATACAAAGATAAAAGAAACAGCCATACATAGTTACACAACATTGTGGATATAATTTATGCCACTGAACTGTAAACTTAGAAATGGTTAAGATGGCAAATTTTGTTTTTTTATATATACATTTGTCCTCTCTCATGTGGTCCTCTACACTTAAATCCCTTCTTATATATATATTTTTTTACCACAATTTAAAAAAAGCCATACAAACACCAACAGATCTACACAGGCACACCCAAGCAGACACACATACTTCCAGTTCAACACACCCCACTCCGACAAATGCTCTAAGAGATCCCACACTGACACACAAAGACAGGGAGGGAGGCTGGAGCATGGTGAAGAGACAGGGCATGAGTGAACAACAGAAGAGAGACATGCATGCACTTACCCACCCCACACGCTTCCATGCCATGACAGGAGGCACAGAGATGGAGTGTGGAAGACAACACAAGAAGCAGTGAGAGAGCCTGAAAAAGGCACAGAGAAAAACTAAAGGGGACAGAAAGAGACAGAGACAAAGTCTCTCCCACACATATGAATACAAATCCAGACTCTAGAGGCAGCTGCAGTAACTGTGAGTATGAACAGTATGAGGGAACAAGCGTAAGAACAAATAACAAAATAAAGAGCAAGTTATAGAGTGAGAGAAAAAGAGAGTGCAAGAAGAAGAGGAGGAACAGGGTTCGAGAACAGGCAAAAAAAACCCTAAAACATCAGAGACAAGAAAGGTGTTCAAGGAAGGGAAAAACTAAAGTTCAAATGAAGACGGAACAGAGAAATAAGCAGGCTGTGGGCAGAAGGAAACAAAGAGCAGGACAAGGAACCTGTGGGAACACAGGTGGGCCAAGGCCAGCAGTACCAAAGGAATGGGCAGGCCAACTCACTGTGAGTGCAGGTCCAGGGATGTGGGCGGAGGATTCCAGGTGTCTGGGTAGCCGAGCATCCAGTCTGACCAGACTTTCACGCTGGGGAGCAGTTCCTTCAGGTCCAGGACAAAGGAAGACACCTTGATGTCATCTTGGTCAGCCTGATCCTCAGGAGAGAACAGCTGAGCTGCAGAAGCAAAGGGTGAAAACTGGGCCTATGTCTGCTGTGGTCTCCAAGTGAGGCCTGGGGCGCTGGGATGGCAGCAAGCTCTTAGGGAAGGGAGACCAAGTTCACAGGAAAGCTAAGCCCAGAAGCAAGGACAAGTGCCAGTACTAAGAGGATTCTGAAAAGCAGGACAAAGAGAGAACCAGTGCACTGCGTCTGCCCCCAAAGATAGCTGTTTCTGCTTTACCTGGCTGAAGTCTCTACTCTGTCCTCTAGCCTACCCTGCTAGCTTTCCTTCAGCACAGTACTGAGATGGCAACAGAGTTCCTGCCAAAACTGCATAACCTGAATTTAATCATAAGAAAACATCAGAGAAACCCAAATTGTGGGACACTCTACTAAATAAATGACTTGTACTCTTCAAAAAATGTCAAGGTCATGAAGGAAAAAGAAAGATCAAAAAAACCATTCCAGATAAAAGGAGACTAAAGAGACTGAGCTAAATGTAATGCGTGATCCAGGACTGGATCCTAGAGAAGAAAAATAATTTTTTTCTTGCTATAAAGAACATTATTAGGCCAATTGGTAAAATGTGAATAAGGACTGTAGATTCAATAATAGTACTACATAAATACTGACTTCCTGATTTTGATAATTGCTATTAAGAGAATGTCCTGTTATTAGGAAACAGAGTCAAGCATTTGGTGGTAAAGGGCTACCATGCCTGTAACTTAAAATCAAATGGTTCAGGCCGGGCGCAGTGGCTCAAGCCTGTAATCCTAGCACTCTGGGAGGCCAAGGCGGGTGGATCACTCAAGGTCAGGAGTTCAAGACCAGCCTGAGCAACAGCGAGACCCCATCTCTACTATAAATAGAAAGAAATTAATTGGACAACTAAAAATATATAGAAAAAAATTAGCCGGGCATGGTGGCACATGCCTGTAGTCCCAGCTACTTGGGAGGCTGAGGCAGGAGGATCACTTAAGCCCAGGAGTTTGAGGTTGCTGTGAGCTAGGCTGACACCATGGCACTCTAGCCAGGGCAACAGAGTGAGACTCTGTCTCAAAAAAAAAAAAAAAAATCAAATGGTTCAGAAGAAAAATAATAATAAGCTTAAATATGTGTATGTGTGTGGAAAGAAAGAGAACTTAAAGCCATTTGGTATTATAAAATGTTAATAATCTTGCAACTGTTCTGTCAATCTGAAATCATCTCAAAATAAAAAATTGTTCCCCTGTCCCTGAAAAAAGGCAGGCCAGAGGCTCGAGGCATTCACAAAGCTGGTGTGGCAGGGGGTGACAGAGGGGCCTCATTGCCCACCAGTATTGACCTAGGAGCTGAAAGAAAGGTGTGACCTTTTGCACAACCTTACACTGCTACAGCCATCCGGCTTAGAATTTTCAGGGCAGCCTTAAAGGATATGAGATACTACCTCAAGCCAAGGGCTAAAAATAGCACCTGCTCTAGTCTAGTGAGTCTCCCAAGATGGCCAGTCAGCCGTGGTTGTAACACCCACCAGGTACCAGACAAAGAGGGACATACAGATAAAGGGCAAAAAACACAACATCAAGTATGAACAAAAGGGGAAACACTTTTCTGATGTTTTAAAGATGCAGGAACCCACAGCAGCTCATAGGTGAAGTGAAAATCCTAACTACTACAGGAGAAAAGAGGGAGGGAATAGTTCCACAAGAAGGAAAGAGGGCCTTAGAGGCAATCAGACTACAAAAGGAGATGTGACTAGTTCCACGGGCAAAAGGAAGAGGAGCACGTTGAGAAGAAGAAGAACGGAGAGTAGAGGGAGAAGATACTGGGAAGCAGTACAGCACTCTAAGGCTTGTCTGGACAGGGCCAGGCAGCTGCAAAGCCCACCAGTCAGGCACCCTCCTGCTTACCTTTGGCAGACTCCTTAAGTAAGCAGGTGCAGCGCCGTACCAGCAGAGAAAACATAGCCAAGCCCAGGGCTGCAGCTTGCTCCTGGATCACAGACCGACACTCCTCTGAGAAGCAGTCTGAGGAGAGGCAAATGAAACTCATCAATACCTTGGGGGACAAAGACTACTCTTCTCTACTTTACAAGGTGTGCATCCTTGGCATGTTACTGAGCTTCCTTTTTCTCATCTAAGACTACAATACTCTTCTCAGAGAGCAGTTGTAAACCTACACAAGAATGCACGTGAAGCGCTTACCACATGCTCTGGCAATACAGAGAAGCGCCGATAACATAATACGGATGACCTGCGTCAACTCTGAGCACATCACTTCCCCTGGACCAGTTACCTCAAGGTGAGCAGTGTGAGCCAGAGCTGCAGGGTCTCTGCCTTTAGCCGGCTACTGATAATGTAAAGCTACAGTAACAAGAACTCAAGATTTAATTAACTCAGTCTCTCTAATGTACAGTAAGCAGGAATACAATCATCAATTAAGATCAGAAAAATACAAATTAAAAAATTATCTTCTTGAATCACCAAACTTTGGTTCCATCCTTACCTCCTCTATGTTCCTCTTCCTAAAAGAACACACATGATACAAATAACCTATTTTCACTGAATGAGTTAATTTTATATAGAACAATGCTTGGCATGTAATAAACACTTTATCAGTGTCAGCTTCTGTTTTCCCCACAACTAAAAAATAAATCTGGCTCCCAATACCAGCACCCACTTTCCCTCACTTTTTCAGCCTGGCTACCTTCCCTCTGGCTACAGGTTCCTGAAAGGAGCCACTGGCAGATTTATTCTTTGGTGGGAGCTACATAACACACTCCCAAATCCCTGCCTGCACCTACTCTTTGTTGGGGCCCCCTCCAATAGCCACTTCATCCAGACTTCAGAGGAACTGATGACAAACAGAAGGCAGCAGTTCACCCTGTAGCTTCAGAGAAAACTCCCAGTACCCACAGGAGATGGAATCAGGGCCAGGCTCACTACCTGTGGCAGCAGCTAATCTGTTAATTCTCTCTGTAATACAGGAGAACTCTCAGAATCTCCAAGTGTTAAAAGGATAATTAGCCACGTTTGATCTCTGTCCTTGCCTGCATTTTAACCTCAATAGCCAAGGGGAGAGCGCTTGTGGGTTCTTCTTTCTCTCTCCAAATCTCTAATCTTGTCAGTGGGGCCTAATTGAACTCCAGGAGATGTTACACGGTATTCCTTCACCCAGGAGCAAGTATGACTGGAGTATACAAAGTCAGCCCCAAACCACTTTTAAAAGTCTTGGGAAGAAGAAGGCTGCTGCTTAGAAGGGCCCAACATATGAATAGCATCAGTGTAACAATTCTTCTATTGTGGCTTCCCTGCCATCTTCCAGATGCCTACTGGTCCCAAATGTCACCCTCTAACTTTTCAACTCAACTGTGGCAGGCAGTAAGGAAGTGGTCACAATCTATGTGATTAGAACAGATCACCACTTTCATTCTTCTCCTGGTAAGGCCCTAAACCTATATTGGAGAGAAAGAAAACAAGAGTCCACAGAACCAAAAGGAGGGAGGAGGGAAAGCAGGAAAGAGGAGGATGCGCAAGCTGTCCCAAGAAAAGATGCCAACTCTTCCCTAACTCCCTCTCCATAGGCAGTAGCACTGTCAGTACAGTCCCAGCTCAGGCCAGGCCTCTGCCAAGCACTGCCAGCAGCCTGCCTCTACTTAGCAACAAAGCTCAGAATGAAGGAGTAAGTCCAGGACAGAGGAAGCTGAGAGAGGACCAGTGGATCTTGGTGGTTGACACACTGACCAAACATTAGTGCCTTTCAACAACTGGGCATCTTTGGCAGAAGTTACCTGCACAAAGAAGGCTACAAGGGATGGAGGGGGTGTCTTAACTCTAAGAGACTAGCATTTTGAAAAGCACAAGGCTCTAATAAGACACTCTCATTAGCTTGGACAAGGACAAGATGGCGAGAGGGAGATTTCTTTCACCAAGCTTATTTCTATTTTTATGACAAATGGCAACCCCAGGCTTGACTGTTTCTCAGAGTTCAGGTCGGGGGCTAGAGCTCAAGGAGGAGAAAGAACTACTTAAGAACAGTGCTATCCGTGGCCTCTAGATAGTCCAGTTAGGCTCTTTTTTTTTAAAGCCTCCTGCAACAAGGTCTGCGGACCAGGCAGGGTGGCAACACCTGGAGCCTCTTCAGTATATGTCTGGAAGGGCTCAACTACCTCTCAGAGCAAAAAGAAGGCAGTTTCACAACTGCTCTGCTCTTGGTTATGGTTATGTCACTCCAATCCTTCCAACCCCCTCCTGAAGAAAGTCCTGGTAGCACTGTTGGTTTGTGTGTACAAACCAGTAAGCTGCTCTGCCCTGATCAAGCAGGTGGAGATATTACAAGCTATCTAGGGGATCAGAATGTCTGGGTCTTGGTCAGCCCTCTGACTGACCATGTTATCTGGAGTACTTTCTGGAAGGTCTGTCTTTTTCCATGGGTCAGTGGAACCACAGCACATACAGAGCATCAGGAATATGCTAGGCCCTGTTCTAGTTATCATGGAGAGCATAATTACAAATAAAACATGGTCTCTGAAACCTTAGGACCTTTTAATAGGGTGAAGAAAGTCATTATTTACCCAAGTAACCGTGGCAATTTGAACCTAGTTCCTCCAGTGAGAAATGTATTAAGTGGATGGTACCTTCATGGGATACTCTTTGCCTCACATAGGCTTCCAAGGGCTAGAAGCCATGAGATACCACTCCTTGAGAGTACTCACCATTATACAAGTGGGTGGGAAAACAGCATGTAGATTCCCAGAGTCCACATGCTTTGGGGCTAGACCTAGGAAACTGGATCTAGTCTGACAAGTGCCTATATATATAAATACATATATATATTTACATACACACACACACACACACATATACATACATACACACATCCCTAGGTTTCAGTTGGTTCAAGCCAACAAGTGATGGGGGTGGGGGTGGGGAGGAAAAGGCATTGTTTGCTTTGGTATTTGTCTGGGTTCCTCTGGCTTTGTGTCAGGTAGCAGGAGCCTGACATGAGCTGAGGAACTCATTAACATTGTGAAATAGCCTTTCCCCTTCTTTCCAAAAGCAGGCTTGCTCAACGGTTCAGGGTAATGGTTTTTTGACTAAGTCAGTCAGACAGAAATATTTCTTACCAAGAAAGTCACCTGGGGTCTGAACTTGGTTTGTCCTCTTCCCACATGTGGGCAGGTGACCACAGCACCCAGTATTCCTGTGGCCAAATACCTGCTCAGACAGAAATATTCTTCTTGCTCCTATGTAACAGGGAGACTTTCTCATTTTTCTGAGAACATATTCATGGAAAACATAAACCAACTGTCGTCAAAGTTGCATGAAATCAGGAAATGGAGCGGCCAGGAGAAGGTTGCCATGTGGCCGGATGTTATGTATTTCTAATTAGTGCTATACATCTTTCAACAGCAAGTGTCCTTCTGCTGGGAAACACAACACACTGCCCTTGTTATTGTAACTGTCAGAGAAGTGCTTAAACAGATAATCTCCAGGAAAAGTGATAAACACGTCCCCTCTCCCACCAGTGTGTGTGCGATGGTGCTGCCAAAGCAAAGCTGTGCCTGATGGCTCCAGGATGGCAAAGCATCCTCCTGCAGGAAATGGGAGTGAGGCAGGAGGGGTGGAGAGGGAAGGGGAGGGGAGGGGAAGGGAGGCCCACCTGCCTGGACCCTCTAAGCCCAGCCAAGGGATGAGAGTTCAGAAACATAGCTTCTGATTAACTCCCAGGACAAGGTACTGAGTTTTTGTCCCTGAGAGATCTGGAGGAAACCAGTATCCGTGGGATGGAGTTTGGTTCGTTACAAAAAAATCTGGCAGCAATGGAACTAGCAGAGTTCGCTTGTTGCACACAGCCTGCTTCCTGGCAAGAGGATGAGAAGAGTAATGAAGAGAAGACACAGGATGGATGACACATAAGTCTGATGCCCTGACAGCAACACAAGGGATTCAGAGGGCACTGGGGTCCACTAGCAGAGAGAATCAACTATCTGCTTGGCTGCTTCACTAATAGCTAGAGAAAAATGCAGACAAGATCACATATTCACTGATTCCCTCCCCACCATCTCCTCCCAAAGAGAGGAAATGAATGGTCAGTCACCTCCAAACTAACACCACCTGGAGGCCATTTGCTGGCTCTTATCTTTCAGACATAAGGCTGCTTTTCTCATGAGTCAGTTACCAGTCAGACACAGTGCTGGCACAGTTCCTGAGCAGCCCACCAAAATCTCCTTGTCGACAGGAAGTGGGCAGTGAGAGAGCATCTTTTGACTGCTGCTGCTCGAGCCACAGAGTTCCCTGTGGCAGCTGCTGGCTAAAGAGGAGGCAGAGGAAGCAGTCACTGTATAGGAACCAGACAAATATGAAATCTCAGAGCAAAAGCAGAGATGTCTTGCCCTCAGGGCATCATTCCCTGAGAAGCAGAATGAATGAGTTAGAAGAATAAGGCACCAATATACCCAAGCAAATTATTCATGCACAATGGCAAAAAAGAGTTAGGCTGACTGGGTATAAGGCAAGCCATAACATATCCCTAAACAGGTACGGCCAGCACAAGACAGAAGAACATGGAAAGCAACGTTTCCTCCCTAGGAGTCCTTACTGTCATGCCCGCTGCTCCCTTTGGATTTTCCAGGACCATAAAACTCTGGCTTCTTCTAGAGCTCTTCTGAAAGTAGGGCGATATGTGGGCAAAGGAAATCCCAACCTCCTAACAAAGTGAGCTCTCTCACTAATTCTAAAACCACTTATTGGGCACCCAATTGTGAAGTATATAAAGGAAAACAGAATCCTGTCTGTGAGAAGATGATAATCTAATAAGGAAGACAGGAAGAATACCCACAAGACATGTGTAACATGCCACAAGGAAGATGGAAGTAAGATGTTTTCTGTTACATGGCAAAGAAAATCATTTCAGTTAGCATGTATCAGAGAAGGTTTCATGGAAGAGAGCACTTCTGAGCTGGGCTGGAAAAGATGAACAAGATGGACTTGGCAGATGCAGGAGAGACTGCATGTACTACATGAGGCTTGCAGGTACTGCATGCTTCGTACTCTGCCTGATGTGTGACTGGGACCACAAAGTACAGGGCTTGGAATGCCAGAAAAAGGAATACAGACTTGACTCAACAGACAGTGATGGGGCACACTCACTCAAGGTTTTTGAATGAAGCAATGGTGATTATTTTATGAAGATTAATGTAGCTAAAGCATTTAGGACATATTAGGATAGTTGGAAAAAGGTAACAGTGAAGGAGACCAACTGGGAAGCCGAGAGCACAAACTTGTTTGAATTAAGAGAAATTGTATATAGAACACTTCTTAAAGTTTATAATGCCAAGTATAACATCTTTCTTATAAGAGAGGTAGAAGAGGGAATAAAAAGAAGTACAAGATAGGAAAAATGCTACAGAAAGAAAATCAAGAGAAGGTAGAGATAGTGTTGGTGGCGGAGGGAGGGAGGGGTTAAAACTGCTGGAACAGGTCAAGGACTCTCACTGATATTCTTGGCAGGTTCCAAAGGATCCTGAGAACTCAAGAAGGGTAACACCCACGACATGGGATCCAAGAAAGGGGCAGAAACTCAGGATTGCAGAACACCTGGAGGGAGGCAGGTACGTGTCAAGGATCCCCAGGCTCCCACCCACTTGGCTCTGGGCCAAGTCCTGTCTTTTTGGAACAAAGACACTTCAGGGGGTCAGAAATACTTGAGGAAGACCTAGCATGAGAAGGTCTAAGAAGTCTGAACTGGCTCTCCCTGTGGAAGCCATTAGATATTCAGCACTTCATTTGTTTCCAATTCTTGTATGAGTGCAGCCCCAGGCTGTGGGGTGAAAGGCTCCTCTCTGACGTAATCAGGAAGCAGCTGCAAAATTAAGGAATCCCTCATGACATCATAAAAAGGGTCGATGGTTTACTGGGGAAAGTATAAAAATTAATTACATATTCCCATATGACTCCCTTCCCCTAAATCTGTACACACCCCTTCCCACCTCCCCACATTCTCTCATCAACAACATCCAGAAGCCACCTCAATGAACAGGGTACAAAAGAGCCAACAAAACCCAGAGTGAGAAAATTCTTTGATGCACTCACTGTCTGCCCCATGTATTTAGAACTTAACAAGCAATACCCTGCCCTGGAATTTTATACATATAGCATATTCCCCCAACAAAATGGTAAGTCCTCTGAGGGCAAAAGCTATGTTAAGACTTCACATCCTTCACAGGCATTTTTCTGAATAAAGTAAAAACAAAAACAAACAATCAAAAAAAAGACTTTACATCCTTGAAAATTAGCACTATGAAGAGGTTCAAGAAATGTTTGCTATTCATAACAGTAGGCACACTTGCCTCTCTCACTTGTGGATCCTTACTATGAATGACATGAGTCCACTGCAGCCAGAAGTAGTAACTAAGACATACTGAGACCTGTGTTAGGTGCAGAGTATTTACATATATTATCACAAAGCTTTACAAAAGATTTACACAGGAGGAATTAATATTATTCTCCCTTTTTGACATTTGAAGAAACAGGCTTGGAGAGGTTAAATGACTTGCCCAAGGACACAAAGCTAGTAAGAGTCAGAGCTGGGATTTGACTCCAAGTCTGTGTGTTTTTCTGCCCACGTTTCCATACTTGTTTTTTAAATGCCTGTGACTCAAGCTTCACACTCCGACTGCTCCTTTTTCCTTTGTGAACACGAAAACCTCATAATACCCAACCACAGTTCTGCACAAAAACCCCTGTGGACACCAAAATGAAAAACACCATACCATTTACAATAGTGCCAAAGAAAATGAAATACTTAGCTATAAGTCTAACAAAACATGTATAGGATTTCTATGCTAAAAATCACAAAATGCTAATGAAAGAAATCAAAGACAATCTAAATAACTGGGGAGATTTACCATTTTCATGGATTGAAAGACTCAACATTGTAGAGATGTCAATTGTCCCTGATATGGTTTGGATATTTGGCCCCTCCAATCTCATGCTGAAATTTGATCCCCAGTGTTGGAGGTGAGGCCTGGTGGGAGGTGTTTGGGTCATGAGGGTGGATACCTCATGAATGACTTGGTGCTCTTCCCAAGATAATGAGTGAGTTCTTGCTTTATTAGGTCACAGGAGGGCTGGTTGTTTAAAAGAGCCTGGTCCCTCCTCCTCCCTCTCTTGTCATACAACATACCTGCCCCCCTTCACCTTGCACTTTGACTGGAAACTCACTGAAGCCCTCACCAGAAGGAGATGCTGGTGTGATGCTTCTTGTACAGCCTGCAGAACCATGACCCAAATAAACCTCTTTTCTCACCCCCAGGTATTTTATTTATAGCAATGCCAAATAGACTAACAGATCTAATAGATGTATAGGTTTAATACAATTGCTATCAAAATCTCAGGAAGGTTTTATGTAGACAAAGACAAACTTATTCTCAAGTTTATATGGAAAGGCAAAGGATCTAGAATAGCTCAATTCTGAAAAAGAAGAATAAAGTGGGAGGAATCATTTTCCTTGATGTTAAGTCAAAGAAAGAAAGATACCCTTTTCAACAAAGATGCTGAAACAATTAGACTCTATATGCAAAACAAAAAAAAAGAGCCTTGATATAAGTTTCACACTTTATACAAAAAATTACCTCACAATAGATCAAAGACTTAGATATAAAACATAAGACCATTAAAAAAAAGAAGAAAATCTTCAAGACCTAGAACTAAGTGAAGAGTTCTAAGATTTAATACCAAAGCACAACCTATACAAGGAAAAATTGATAATACTGGACCTCATAAAAATTAAAAACTTTTGGTGGGGCACGGTGGCTCACGCCAGCAATCCTAGCACTCTGGGAGGCTGAGGTGGGAGGATTGCTTGAAGTCAGGAATTAGAGACCAGCCTGAGCAAAAGCGAGACCCCGTCTCTACTAAAAATAGAAAGAAATTAACCGGGCATGGTGGTACGTGCCTGTAGTCCCAGCTACTTGGGAGGCTGAGGCATGAGGATCTCTGGAGCCCAGGAGTTTGAGGTAGCTATGAGCTAGGTTGACACCATAGCACTCTAGCCCAGGCAACAGAGCAAGACTCTGTCTCAAAAAAAATAAATAAATAAAATAAAAACTTCTGCTCTGCCAAAACCCTATAAAAGGATGAAAAGGCAAATTAAAGACTAGGAAAATACATTTACAAAATACATATCTACCAAAGAACTAGCATCTAGACTATATAAAGAACTCACAAAATTTAACAGTAAGAAAATAAACAATACATTTAGAAAATGGGCAAAAGACATGAACAGACATTTCACCAAAAAGACAAATGGAAAATAAGCACAAGAAAATATATTCAATATCATTAGTCATTAGGGAAACAAAAATTAAAACTAAAATGAGACATCACTGCACATCTAACAGAATGGCTAAAATAAAAAATAGTAACAACACCAAATGTTAGTAAGGATGCAGGGAAACCGGATCACACATATATTGCTGATAGGAATGTAAAATAGTACAGCCGCTCTAGAAAACAGTTTGGCACTAAAAATGCACTTATGATATGACCTAACAATTGAACTCTTGGACTTTATCTTAGAGAAATGAAAACTTAGGTTTGGACAAAAACCTGTACATAAATGTTCACTGCAGCTTTATTCATAATAGCTCCAAACTAGAAACAACCTAAATGTCCTTCTGTGGGTGAATAGTTAAAGAAACTATGGAACATCCATACCAGGGAACACTACTGAGCAATAAAAGGGAAGGAACAGGGCCGGGTGCGGTGGCTCACGCCTGTAATTCCAGCACTCTGGGAGGCCCAGGCAGGCAGATCACTCAAGGTCAGGAGTTCGAAACCAGCCTGAGCAAGAGCAAGACCCTGTCTCTACTAAAAATAGAAAGAAATTAATTGGCCAACTAAAAACATGTATAAAAATTAGCCGGGCATGGTGGCGCATGCCTGTAGTCCCAGCTACTTGGGAGGCTGAGTCAAAAGGATCGCTTGAGCCCAGGAGTTTGAGGTTGCTGTGAGTTAGTCTGATACCACGGCACTCTAGCCCGGGCAAAAGAGTGAGACTCTGTCTCAAAAAAACAAAACAAAACAAAAAAACGGAATGAAAAACTGATATGTGAAATAAGTTGAATAGACCTCCAGGGAATTATGTTTAGTGAAAAAGCCAATTTAAAAAGACTATATATATATATAGTATGATCCCATTTATATAATATTCTTGAAATAATATAATTATACAGATGGAAAACAGGTTAGTGGCTGACAGGGGTTAGGATTTGGGAGTGGAAGAGGGTATGAATGATTCTAAAGGAAACTACGAGGAAGACTTGTAGTGATGGAATGATTCTTCATCTTGATTGTGGTAGTAGTTACATGAAGCTACATGTGTGACAAAACTGCAGAGAACTACCCACACACCCACATACGCAAGTCCATGTATAACTAGTGAAATCTGAATAAAGGCAGTGGATTGTACCAATGTCAATTTCATGATGTTGATATGTACTGATGTTATGCAAGATGCTAACACTAGAAGGAGGGATGAAGGGTACATAGGACCTCTCTGTACATTTTTAAAACAACTTCCTGTGAATCTATAATTAATACAAAATAAAAAGTTTCAAACACATAAACCATAACACATAAACCAAACAAAAAGGTAAATAAATAAAAACCAAAAGATCTGACATAGGATTCCAGAAACTTCTCTCTTTTACATAGAAAAGGGTTACTTAATACATTTTCGGGATACTTTCTCAATTAACAGTAGCTGACTACCCTGTCCAGATGCTGTAGCCCCTTGTCTGCATCTTGTGCTGCCTGGCTTGAGCTGCTAGAGATGCCTAGCTGTGTGGCTCCTTATCTGGCCTAAATAAGAAAGTGCCAGACGCAACTAAAAAGAAAACAAGAAAAAAGAAGAGAGTTCACTGAAGACAGAACTTCTATTTAAAGAATAAGGAGTAAAGCAAGAGAACTTCATCAGCAAGGCTATGACTCATCAGGTCAGTAAAATCCACATCAAGCAGCACAAAGTGAAGGTGATCAGAAAATGAAGAAAGATGACAGAAAGAATGAATTGTAGAAGCTAAGTGAGCTGTTTAAACATGTTCTTTCTTCTCAAAAAATAAGTAAAGGTACAAATCTCACACCAATGGTATGTGAATATACATACCATTCAAGCAAGGGCAGTCAAGGGAAAGAGGGTGCTTCAAACATGAGCCTTAGCACTGTTTCCTTCATCAATGAAACTGCTTATGCATTTTCAGTGTTGCTCTGGACCACTAATCAGATGGATATTAAGATGTATTTTTTAAAGCCAAGTGCGGTGGCTCACGCCTGTAATCCTAGCACTCTGGGAGGCCGAGGCAGGAGGATCGTTCAAGGTCAGGAGTTCGAGACCAGCCTGAGCAAGAGCGAGACCCCATCTCTACTAAAAATAGAAAGAAATTAATTGGCCAACTAAAAATATACAGAAAAAAAAATTAGCCAGGTATGGTGGCGCATGCCTGTAGTCCCAGCTACTCGGGAGGCTAAGGCAGAAGGATTGCTTGAACCCGGGAGTCTGAGATTGCTGTGAGCTAGGCTGACGCCACAGCACTCTAGCCCGGGTAACAGAGTAAGACTCTGTCTCAAAAAAAAAGATGTATTTTTTAAACGGGCAGCATCAACTGCAACACTCTGTTAAAACTGCCCCTTTGCCAATATATGTGTAAATAAAGACCAACCTTAACAAAAAAGTAGGGGACTTCATCAAAATAAAAATGTTTGCTTTTCAAAAGACAAAAATGAAAAGATAAGTCACGGAAAATTTTCTCATTGGGAGAAAATATTTGTAAAACATATCTGACAAAGGACTCATAACTAGAGTATACAAAGAACTCTTTCAACTTAATAAGAAAAACAAAAAATTGGGCAAAGATGATGTATAGGTAGCAAGTAAGTACATGAAAAGATGCTCAACATCATTAATCATTAGGGAAATGCAAATTAAAACCATAAATATTAATATATTAACTCCACACCCAATAGGATGTCTATAACCAAAAAGATGGACAATTACAAGTGTTGTCAAGGATGTGGAGTAACTGAAATTCTCCCACACTGCTTTGAGAATGTAAAATAATACAACCACTTTGGAAAACAGTTGGGCAGTTTCTTAAAAAGTTAACATAAACACTTACCAAATGACCCAGTTCTATTACTCCCAGGTGTTTACCCAAGAGAAATGAAAGTATACGTCCATGTAAAGACCTATACTTGAATGTTCATAGGGGTTTATTCACAACAGCCAAAAACTGGAAAAAACCCAAATACCCATCAGCAAGTGAATGGATAAACTGTGGTATATCCATACAACAAAGACTACTCAACAAAGACTACTCAACATTAAAAAGGAATAAACTATTGTTTCACTACTCAACATTAAAAAGGAACAAACTATTTAACAAAACTATTAAATCATGCCACAGCATGGATGAATGTCAAAAACATTATGCAAAGTAAAGAGAACATACTGTCGAATTCCATTCACATAAAATTCTGAAAATGCAAACAAATCTACAACAACAGAAAGCAAATCAGTGGTTGCCTGGGCTTAGGAGGAGAGGCTTAGGGAAGAAAGGATTACAAAGAGATACAAGGAAACTAAGTGGTGAAGGATACGTTCACTATCTTGATTGTGGTGATACTTTCATAAATGTATACATATCTCAAAATTCACAAAATTATACATTTTAAATATATGCAGTCTAAAATACATCAATTGTACCTTACTAAAACTCTTAAAACAATTTTTTTTAAATGTGGAAATTACATTTTGAAGGACATTGGTCTGACCCTTCACTTCAGATGTTATTAATAAGAGTTCATAACTAGAGGAGGCTGACTTGATAAAGAAAACTAAGTATCTACTGAATGCCTAGTATGTAACAAGGCCCTGGACAAGATGTTTTGCATGTGTCATCTAATTTAACACTCAGAAAAACCCTATAAACTGGCATTGATAACCCTACTTTGTATACAAGGAAACCAAACCTCAGAGATGCTAAATAAACTTTCTTCATCAAGGTCACACAGCTGGTTAGTGGCTGAGTGAGGAATTCAAACCCTCAATCAGGTTGATTCCAAAGCTCTTTACAGCATTTCAACACAACTGCTACCTTCTGAAGGTGAGAAAATGATATCCAGAAGTGCTAGACCCTCTCCAGAGGACAGCTTGGCTTTCCTTCCTCCTTTATAGGCTGCTCTAGGGCCAAGAAATGTCCTGAGGGCTCTATCACTACTTCTTGGCAAGATGGACAACAAACCATCTACTCTCTAAAAGGAAAAATGAAAACACTTCTAAATGAGTGCTTAAGTTTTTCCAGGAAATATCCATGCAATTTTAGAAATGGTACTTCTATAGATTTACTGGAAAATAAGTAAATAAACAAAGTGCCAGTCAAAACACACTCTGGCCATTTCCACCTTAGTTGTGTCTCTGGACTGGTATTTTTGTCACTCAGTTCCTGCCTGATTCGAGGGTTATTCAAACACACGTTGCCTCTTGGGCAAGCAGAGCTGCTGCCAGCAGAATGGCATGCTGGCACTGGAAGCCCCTTAGTAATGGGGCCCAGGAGAACAGGACCTGCAATTCCAGCATCTCATTTGGAAGAGTTACAGGTAGATCATGTAGGACAGAGTTTCTGCTTCTACACTGCTTGCCAGAGGTTTTGGGAAGCTTGCCTCTCTCCCAATATTTAAGGGAAGCAAAGGAAGAGTAGAAATGAATGGTAGCTCTTTAATTATATTAAATAGGTAAGATCCTATGTAATCCCATATAGCAGATCTGGAGTGTCTTATGTCATAAGTTATTTAAGGTTGTGAAGGAGAAGAGATGTGAAGGAGGCTTCCTAAGAGGCACACCCCTTAGCCAATTTAGAAGGAATTTTTCCTGCAACAGTGAGAAGGAATAAATATTGCTACACCACTTCTGATAGAGCAGGGAGAGATTTCACAGCTGATTTAGACAAACTGCTTGAAACCCACCTGTTGGTATGAAGCTTCAGAAGCACTTTGGGCCAAAAATAAAACAATTCTGATATGGGCAGGGCAAAGAGGTACCTAGAATAGAAAGGATCTCTTGAAGGCCTTCTGAGAAGTTAGCTCTTTCAGGAAGCTTCCAGAATAGAAAGAAGATTGGAGCCATCAAACAAACTCTGGAGTCAGTACTGAAAAATGAGATCAATGATGAGACATAATTCTTTGGTAGATGCCTTGTGAATATCCAGATCTGCACATTCATCCAGCTCTGTTTCAGCAACTCACCCTAAAACGTTCCCCAAAACCTTACAATCTGAGATCAATGCCCAAACCAGACAGAGTAAGTACTGACTTTGTCCAACGCCACACACTGTGGTACATCTAGTTCCTTCCTTCCTCCCTTTCTCCCTTCCTTCCTTCCTCCCTTCCTTCCTTCCTTCCTTCAGAGACAGAGTCTCATTCTGTTGCCCGGGTTAGAGCGCTGTGGCGTCAGCCTAGCTCACAGCAACCTCAAGCTCCTGGGCTCAGGCGATCCTCCGGTCTTAGCCTCCCAAGTAGCTGGGACTACAGGCATGCGCCACCATGCCCGGCTAATTTTTTCTATTTTTTAGTAGAGATGGGGTCTCGCTCTTGCTCAGGCTGGTCTTGAACTCCTGAGCTCGAATGATCTGCCTGCCTCAGCCTCCCAGAGTGCTAGGATTACAGGCTTGAGCCACTGCGCCTGGCCAGGTGCATCTAGTTTTAAAGTAGAAAAGAGGTAAGCAGAATAATAGCTAAGCAAAGCAATTATGCCAAGGGAGAAAGTAAGAAAGGCAGAACTCAGTGAAAGTGACTAGAAACCCAGTGAGGCACCAGCTAGTCCTCTGACCTAGAAGCTCTAGAACGCACACTCCCTTTTATAATAGCCCTTCCAAATTTGTATTCGGTTAGCTGGCAGGTCAATTTGTCAACAGTACTTAACTGCAATCTATATACATTGTTTGAAACTTATATATATTTAGTTTTAAACTAGATTAAATTTTTTGTTTACATTCATTCTTTTATACCTCATTTCACAAGATTTGTGACATCTTACAGAAAAATCACATACAATTAAATAACATTAAAGTAGATTAGAAAATCAGGACCAAGAAAAAGAAAAAAATGTCAAACACATGGGTTAATGTTCTAACAACAATGGACTTAAGGCTGGGTGCAGTAGCTCATGCCTGTAATCCTAGCATCCTGCGAGGCTGAGGCGGGAGGATCACTTGAGTTCAGGAGTTCGAGACTAGCCTGAGCAACAGTGAGACCCCATCTCTACTAAAAATAGAAAAAATTAGCTGGGTGTGGTGGCATGCACCTGTAGTCCCAGCTCCATGGGAGGCTGAGGCAAGGAGGATGGCTTTAGCCCAGGAGTTTGAAGCTGCTGTGAGCTAGGCTGATGCCACAGCACTCTAACCCCAGGCAACAGAGTGAGCCACTGCCACAAAAAAAAAAAAAAAAAAAAAATGGACTTAAAATTTGCCTGATTTTTCCAGCAAGAAAGGAAACACCAACAATCGTATAGTTGTTATTATTGGAAAGGAATTAAGTGTTTAAGTATATCAGTACCTCAGTAAGAACAAATCTTTTCTCAGCACTGAATTCTAAAATAATTTTTTTTTAAAGAGATAGGGTCTCACTCTGTCACCCAGGCTGCAGTACAGTGGCAAGAGCATAGCTCACTGCATCCTCAAACTCCTAGACTCAAGGGATCCTCCTGCCTTAGCCTCCTAAGTAGCTGGGACTATAGGTGTGTACCACTATACTCAGCTATTTTTTTTCTTTTTTAGAGACAGGGTCTCACTATGTTGTCCAGACTGGTCCTGAACTCCTGGCCTAAAGTGATTCTCCCGCCTCAGCCTCCTGAGTTTCTGGGATTACAGGAGCGAACCACCGTACCTGGCTCTAAAATAACTTTTTTTTAACAGTGATTCTACACAAGGGATACTGTGGGGGAAAAAAATGAACAAGAACCTTGAAAACATTTTTTACAACACATGGTCTTTTACTACATATTGTTAAAAGATACCTAAGAAGTATTATCCTAAAGTTATATATATGATGAGACAAAATATGTATCAAAATCTAAAAATATTTTTCAAAAACATAGCTATAGGAATATGTTCTATATTGACAGATACATTGTGCTTTAAATCTATAAAACTAACTTAAAATAACACTAAATTAGGAAATGATAATTCTTACTTTAAAATTACCCATGAAAGGTTTCTTTAAGCAGAGAGATCCCTGATATCTAATACATTTGTTTACCTAACATTCTGTATGTGGCAGAGACTAAGAGTCAGAGAAACCCAAGTCAGTGCTATATGCCGTTGATGACAGAAGAGGAATCAAGAATGAAGACTGAAGAATTCTACAACCTTAAAGAAAAACTCTAAATGAGAAAGTGACATACTCAAGAAAAGATTCTTGTTTTAAACAGACCAAATAAAGCTAAGCATGGTGGCTCATGCCTATAATCCCAGCACTTTGGGAGGTCAAGGCAGGAGGATTGCTTGAGGTTAGGAGTTTGAGACCAGCCTGGGTAACACAGTAAGAGCCCACCTCTATGAAAAATGTTTTTAAAAAATTAGTCACGCATGGTAGCGTGCACCAGCTACTCGGAGGCTGAGGTGGGAGGATTGCTTGAACCTAGGAGTTCGAGACTGCAATGATCTATGATTGCGCCATTTCACTCCACCCTGGGTGACAGTGAGAACGCATCTCTTAAGAAAACAAACAAAAGACCAAATGATACATTAAAATATACATGCAATTAAATATATACATATATAAACATAAACACAGATGTATGGATATGAAAGGGGATTGTCTAGACTGTTAAAACCAATTTATGTACATTTTGGAAATATTTCTAAAACAAAAATAGCATGCTATAAAGCAAGGGGATTTATAAGCTAAATTTATATTTGAACATTGGTACAGAGAACAAAGCTCTATAATTCTGGGATTAGCACCCCCTGCCAAACAGTTGAACTGGTTCCACTTTATTTTCTTGGTGAGATCCCTTCCATTTGGAGGACAGAACTGACCTGATGGTGCCTGGTTCAAAAGACCTACCAGGTTTATTTATTAGCAGTGCTTTGCCTCTTAAAAAGGGTCCCACACCAAAAGAGGTGAATGACCACAGTCAAGAAGAAACAAAATAGGCCTGGCGGGGTGGCTCGTGCCTATAATCCTAGCACTCTAGGAGGCCTAGGCAGGCGGATCGCTCAAGGTCAGGAGTTCGAAACCAGCCTGAGCAACAGTGAGACCCCCGTCTCTACTAAAAATAGAAAGAAGTTAATTGGCCAACTAAAAATATATATAGAAAAAAATTAGCCAGGCATGGTGGCACATGTCTGTAGTCCCAGCTACTCCGGAAGCTGAGGCAGAAGAATCACTTCAGCCCAGCAGTCTGAGGTTGCTGTGAGCTAGGCTGATGCCACCGCACTCTAGCCTGGGCAACATAGTGAGACTCTGTCTCAAAAAAAAAAAAAAAAGAATAAGAAACAAAATAGCAAACCTATCTCAGTGTCCCTGAATGGCCACTCTCCTACCACCTACTCTCCAAAATTTACTTCTTTCCTCTCCCTTATCTAAGTCCCTGCTTCAAGATCCAGCATATATTAAACCTGTGCTGTAGTGCCTGATAAGCCTTCTACCTCTGGACTCAAAGTATTTATATCTATAACATTCACTAGGCACAGGGGCTCAAAACTGTTCTAGCACAGTATTTACAGGCCATCAAACTTCCCCCACTAGACTAGAAATCTCAATAGTGCAGATTCCAGTAAATTCCAAGCACTTACTGCAGTGCCTGGTCATTGGAACTCATCTGTTCTAAGTGGTACTTCCCATGGTGCTGGCCCAATTCATTTCTTTATTCACAAAGTCAGCATTTACTAAGCAGCTACTACATGCAAGGTCCTGTGCTAGGCATTTAGTTTTCAAAGATGAATCAGACACAAACTAGACTCTCCACGAGCTGCCAGCACTCCCAGTAGCTGGAGGAGTGAGTTCTTTAGTCCTAGAGGGGATCTGGGTAGCGCACCAAATCATCTCCTACCCATAGAAATGGTTCCTCTCATGCACAGTATTTCTATTGTTGGTACCAGTGTCCATAAACTCTGGCTATCTTGGCCTCACTGTTTCTAAGTTAAGATATAATTTACATAAAACAATAATGCATAGATATTAATTGTTCAGTTTGATGAATTTTGGCAAATGTCAACCCCATATTTATTCTTTTTTTCTTCTTTACCCTGTATATTATGAGTATTTGAAAATAATAATTGTCTTCAAATAATTTAAACAAGAAAGGAAATATATTACAAAGAACTTGAGGACAAGGATATACTCAGGCTTGCAGAAGGGAATCGAACCAGGAAAGCCTTTTTCTGTACCTCTCCTTCTTTCTGCATACTGCCTGTCCCTCCTGGCCTGAAGCAATCCCTTTCATCTCAGTCTCCTGAGTAGCTAGACTATAGGTACGCATCACTGTGCCCAGCTATGGATGAGACAGTTTTTTTTGTTTTTTTTTTTTTTGAGACAAAGTCTCACTCTGTTGCCCGGGCTAGAGTGCCGTGGCGTCAGCCTAGCTCACAGCAATCTCAAACTCCTGGGCTCAAGCAATCCTTCTGCCTCAGCCTCCCGAGTAGCTGGGACTACAGGCATGTGCCACCATGCCCGGCTAATTTTTTCTATATATATTTAGTTGGCCAATTAATTTGTTTCTATTGTTAATAGAGATGGGGTCTCGCTCTTGCTCAGGGTGGTTTCGAACTCCTGACCTTGAGCAATCCTCCTGCCTCGGCCTCCCAGAGTGCTAGGATTACAGGCGTGAGCCACCGCACCCGGCCTGGGTTTGAATTTTTGATATATTATTTAATACCTGTGTGGTGCTAGGTAATTGCTTCTCTGAGCTTACATTTTCCCATCTGCAAAGTAAGGGTAATACCTGACTTACAGTATTAAGAGGATTAAATGTTATAATGTCATCATTCAACAAATATTTATTGAGCATCTACTATGTATTAAGCAGTGTGCTAGGTATGAGAGAGCAAGTCACCATAAAGCTTACAAAACAGATGGAAAAAATACGAATAAAGAAGTTATAATACATGTGTATGGGAGAGCAGACCTGGGAGTGTAAACTTGTTGAGGAGTCAGGAAGGACCTCTTGAAAGAAATGCTACTTGGGTTAAAACTGAAGAGAGAGTGAAAATTAGCCAAGTAAATGGGATGGGATGGAAATTCTTGCAGATAAAGGAAACAAGATGTGAGACACTGATACTGTATTATCTTTAAGAATCCAAGAACATTGAATTATGGCTGGAGTATAGAATGAGAAGAGAAATAGAGAAAAATTATATACTGAGGCCATAAAAATCCTTCTAAACCATGATAACATTATTATGACAACCAACGTTTACTGAGAGCCTATGATGTTATGGGTATGCACCATGCTGTGTGTTTTATGTGTGTTGTCTTTAACTACGAGTCTGAACCCTCAAACCAGCCTTACTCCCGAACTACAATAAAGCCAAGACAGCATCTTTTTCCTGTTCTCTCATGCCATTTTGAACATGCTTGGAGCCTGCTGTCCACTCCCCAGAAAGCCTCATTATGTGAGCAATGCACCTGTTCATACCCTCTTGGTGCAGGTATGGCATCATTAGCAATATCCAAACCAAATTTTGAGTAGAGGTCCATCCCACTTTTGCATGGTGATCAACCTTGTCTCATTTAAAGTTCACAGTAACCCTATGAAGTAGATGCTAGAATCATCCCTAGATGAGGAAACTGGCTAAGACATTAACTTGTCCAAATTCACATAGTTAAAAAATCACACATGGATACACACTCAGATCATTCTAACTCTTCAAGCCATGCTCTAAGTTGTTCTGATCTACTATCTCCAGGTAGGGGTTTTGGAGCTTATCCTAAGGTCAAGGAAACAACATTGAAGAACTTTAGGTAGGAAAATAATATTGTAAGTTTTGCACCTTAGAAAGGCCTTTCTGGAACTTGTGGACAATACGATGATTTGAATTGGCA
>CAUYRT010063967.1:0-71287 GCA_963574885.1 Lepilemur ruficaudatus | reverse complement strand
ATGTGCTACATGTCAGACACTGTTTTGGGTACCGGATCGTAAAGGAAGAGGACACGGTCCCTGGGGCAGAGGTTCGCAGTCACACAGAGGACAGAAACACATGAGCAGAGCCTCCCAGTGCACGTCATGAGTGTGTATTTGACAAGGAAGAGTAATTGCGTCTGTAGTTATCAGAGAAGCCTTCCCTGAGGAACTCTTGGCTGAATTTTAAAGGAATAGTGGAGTCTTACAGGAAGAATAGGTTAGATGAGAGGGAGATGGGGAGGAGTGACTGCTTCAGGGAGCACGTGTCCTAAACAACACAGTGCAATCTCTTCAGTATCTCTGCAGCTTGGGCTTCCAGGATGGGGGTCCCACGGGGCTGGGGAGATGAAGCTGGGCTGCGCCATGAAGGGCTTTGCATGAAAGGCTGACGCTTACGACGCACAAAGTATAACAACAGAGTAACGTCCTGTGCAAGGGAGAGAGGCAGGCTGTAGGACTGCTCTGGAATCTGGAGCTTTACAGGGGAGAGGCACTTTCACATACTTTGTCTTGTTTAATCACCGCCACATTCTTGAGCCATTTATTTGGCAATTAATCACACACCGCCTTGTGACATGTTCATTTCTGCTGTCTCATTTCTTAAGGTCTCCTGCATTTCTGTTGTCTCCCCAGCGGGGCTATCAGGTCCTTGCAGGCACAGAACAACACCTTCTTCTCCGATGGCTCCCACAGTGACCATCACAGTGCCTTACACTCTGAGAGGTTCAACACAACACTTCTTAATTGAAATTTTAGGATGTGCTTTTATATACAGTCTGTCAAGTAAGTTGGTAAATTCATCAGCAAACACTTATTGACTTCTAAAATATACTTAGGATAGAAATCAAGAGTGGCACAAAATATAAGTGAGTTGGGGTCATGCTTGTGGGGACCCTGGATTGCCAGGCTGAAGAATTTGGAATTCTTCGGTGGAAGAGTTTTGGTAAGGAAATGGTATGATTGAAGCCGTGTTGTAAAAAAGATGAATTTGGCAGGAGTCCGGGCCGGACGGCGACAGCCGCTGCGGGAGTGCAGAGGAGAGGTTGGGGTGTCGCTAGGCAGGGCAGGTGAGCGGCTCCAGCATCTGCACTGGTGTGCTGCGCTCTTCCTCAGGGGCCCTGGGGGCTGCACTTCGCTCTCTTCCGAGCTCGGTCATACTTAAGAGGATCACTTGGTGACTTGGTTCTCTGCCTGCTTTTATTCCCCCTCCCTTTACTCCTGCTAATAATTAGTGAGCAACAGTTACATGCCAGACACTGTGCTATTAACACCAGGGATACGGAGATAAAAGACGGGCTCTACTCTCAAGTTGCTTGTGCCTTGTGGGGGAGGAAGAAAAGTATATGGTTATAATGCTGTGCGTTAAATTTCCTCCCTCCCGCCCTCTCTTCCTTCTGGCCATTCAGTCTTCCATTTCTTTCTTTTTCTTCCAAAAAAAGGATCTGAGGCATAATGAAGGAAGCAAGCCAGGAATGGGTGAGAGAGAAGCTAATATAATGTGGGGTTGGGGGGGTTCCTGGAGGAGGCGAACCCGAGATGAATCTCTCAGATGAGGTGTCGGCCAGGTGAAACAGGAGGAAGAGGGGAGAGCATGTGCACAGATGCGGCCTGGGGCAGAGAGGCGGACTCAGGGACCTCCTGAGAGATGAACCAGAACCTGGAAAATGAGGGGTCATAGAAGGGCTTTAAGTGAGGGAAGACCAATCAGACCTACGTTTTAGGACGATCCATCTGGAGATACACAGAGTAGAAGAGCTTACTGGAAGGTAGTAACTCTGGAGGCAACGAGAGAGCAAAGTACAGATTAGAGAGATGCCAAAACAGAAATGTTAAGCCCTGTAGCTGGAATGATATGCATAGTGAGAGAGTGATGGGTCAAGGGTTTTGTTAAAAGACCTTTAAAACTAATATATTTCACCAAAGATCAAGCAAGTTACACATGCACTGCCTGGTGCTGGCCACAAGGGGGCAGCCACACACAGCCCTTTTAGTGGGAAATTGGAACCATCCAAACTTAAAAGAGAATGGGGTTCACCAGCCCCGAGGGCAGAACCACTAAAATCCCACAAAGGAGATACGAGCTCTCTAAGCTCGCCTCACTGAAAACCTCTGCAGAAGCAATGAAAAATCAGTCGATTTGGGGAGAGAAGCATAAATGCTAGTGTTCCTAACGCTCATTGGGTTAAGGTGGCCAGCTGAGCTCTCCAAGGAGTGCTGAGAGTGCTGAAACAATACAGGTCGAGAATGAAAAGGTTCAATGAAGAGAGTTATCACCAAGGAAAAGCAGCTTGTGAAGAGCCTGGACTCTACCACCCTGCTGCTTGGAAGAGCAGGAAAATGGAAAATGTTGCCGGGGCCCTGGCCAAGCCTGCAGGGGCACCGTCTCCAGGCCGGTGACAGCAGTCGACCTGCTGCCCTGGTCTCCATCGCTGGACACAAGCTGTTTGGCTGCTGGGGGGAGATGCACCATGTGCTCTCTGGGGCGGCTGAGAGTGTCCACTTTTCCTGGTGAAGAAGGGATGCTGTCTAAACACAACAGGCAAGGATGCAGGCACATGACCCTGCCACCCAGGCAAAAGGCTAAGCGAGCCCCCCACCCCTCTGGCTTCCTTGGCCTGTCTTTTCACTCCGACTGGCTCACTGTGAACATGTCTGTCACACACTACTGGCCACTCAGAGGCAGGAGAAAGAGCGAGACACTTCCTCACCTGCAATGGAGAGCCTGTGCTTTCAAGGGACAAAACAAATACCCTTGCAGGCACTTTGATCCTCATGACTGCCCTATGAGGAGGGTTCTATTACCATCCCCATTTTACAGATGAGGAAATGGAGGCACAAAGACATGAAGTGATTTTAACGTGCCCAGAGTCACATGGCTAATAAGTGGCAGAACCAGAATTTTGCCAGGCAGCCTGACCTCAGAGCTTGTATGCTACACACTGCCTCATCTTATCCACGGAGAGAGAGAGGCCCAGTGTCCTGTCCAGGATCACAGGCACTTGCTGGGGGCGGTGGGGGCAGGCAGAGGGAGCAGATGAGCCTCCAGCCTCCTCAGGCCTCTCCGGCGCAGGGTTCCCCTAAGCCCTTATGAGCACCACTTGCTCCAGTGGCCAGGCAAGACAGGATGGCTAACCACCCAGCAGAAGTTTAAAAAGGAGGAATAAGAACCCTTGGATGGAAAGTAATTTATACTTTTCTTGTCACATACAAAAGCCCTTCAACTTTTGTAACTGATATAAGAGGTGCACCAAAAAGTATGAGAACCTAATTGTGGAGGCCAGCTCTTTTGACATTAGAACTCCAAGGCATGCATGCCTAAATCACCTCGACAAAGGAAGGGGGACTGGAGACCCACCCGAATGGAGCAAACGTCCTCCTGACCCGGTGTCCCAGGAGATCCACCCCTCTGAGGACAGGAGTGCTCCCTGGGCCATAGTGAGACGCAGGAGCCCTCCCGGAGGCCCTCCTTGGTCACAGTGCACACTCAGTCGGGATGGCGGGATGCTGACCATCACGCCCACAGACGTGGGTTTCACAGCCTGTCCTGCAAATCAGCTACTCACCATTGCTCAGGAATATTTTAAAGTATAATATAGAAGCGAAATGTTTACACACTGAGTTACAGTAAAAGCACTTGGCACTGAATCCTCCTGGTGGGATGAGGGGAGATAGAAAAACCAACGTTTCAAAGCAGTCATGATGTGCTAAAAATGCCTTCCACGTCTCCTTTCATCTGTCTGGTCACTGTCCCAGACACAAGCTCAGCACAGCCCCGTCCACACAACCTGTCGAATCGCTGTTTACCTCCACTTCTTAATTGGACCAAGAGAATATTTTTTTTTCTCAGACATTAGTACAAGATTACAGACTAGGATATAACAACATGTTATTCAAAGACAGCTGTTGAAGACAACTGCTTCAGACTAGCACCTCAGGAAAACTTTGAAAGTAGAGTCCTTTAAAAAAAATTGCTTATTTTAACTACAGATGGATGATAACGACTCATGCCAGAGATCCAGCTAAATGTTGGCACAGGAATCCCTAGATACTCTCAAGCAAAGACGATCGTGTAAAGGAGAACTCCTCATAATATACCCTGTGAACAAGCTGCTCTCACCTCCTCCTGCAGCTTCAAAGACATTCTGCCTACTGCCCAGCCCATAACCTCCAGAAAGCTCCGCCTCTCCTGCCAGCAGCGCCTCTGCATCCACCTGTCCCTACAGGTAGTAAAAGATTAGATGGATCAGACCCACAGTGTTTACGCAACACTCCTGGGCTTCTCTTCCTTCCAGCCCTGCCTCGCTCCCACCCCCAAGGTCGAAGTTCATTTCTTCTAAAATGGAGGGAGCGGCTGTTCAAAGAGCACATGTAGAAGAGGAGCCTGTAGGAGGAAGAGTGAGCGAGAGACCGGCTTGCTGTGAGGCTTCCGCAACGGGGCTGCCACCGTGTGGCCGTGGCACATGGCAGGGGTCCCGCACGCGGGGTGGTCTGCAGCCAGGAGGGCTCAGGACGGCAGGCTGCTGAGGGAAACCACCTGCTGCTCTCTCAGGACTCCCAAACTCAAGGAGGTTCAAAATGAGAAATGGGAGCCCTCTGTTCGGTGGACGACCCTCCCCCGAACTCTGGAGACCCAACATGCGGGTTTCACTTTTCAGAATTAGCCAACATTTGTGTTCTTCATCTACCACCTTGTTTTATTCAACACCAGTTCTCTGGCCTCCCAACACTTGCCTATGGGAACCACAGCAGAGCTGGCCGGGTCATCTATCTTAAAGGTCGTGTGATAGTCCCTGAGGCATATTATCACGCCTTTCAGCACTTGAAAATGACGGCTGGGTGTCAAATTCCCTACGATTTGTTTTCTTCTATCCTTGTTTATTCCCCTTCAGCAGTGACATTCACAGGGAGAGGAAGTGGTGGCATCTCTTGGGCACAGTCTGTTGAAAGCCCGGGGGATTATCAGAGGCTCCGGGAGACTCCGAAGTGGAAGTGAGCAAACTCCCCCCCATCCACACATTCCTCCTCATCCTTCAGCTCTGACCTCAGAAGTCACCTCCTCTGGGTGACTCTTCCACCCTAAGGAAGTCCCCTTTCATCTTAGAGCACCTTCCCCTCAGAGCGCCATTTTTCTTGGGCCACTTTTTTGTGCTTTTTCAGGTGTTATACCATGCTTGTTTTTTCATCGTTATCATCCTCATCTTAGTTCTAACCAATGCTTGGCACACAGTAGGTACTGAAGAAATCTTTGTTGAATAAATGGATGAACAATGACTTTAGCCTACCTTGACCTTGCTGAGTTGCTCTGGTCTCTGAATGTCCCAGAGAAAGGACCTTTAGCCACTTCTCCACCTCTTCCTGACCTTGTCATCCCAACCAATAAAACCGTAATAAATGCTGGTATAGCCTCTTACTGCAATAAACGTGTGGAAAAAGAGAAACTCAGACCTGACACTCCGAACAATCACTGAAGGGATTTATGACCTTGGTCTACTGCGGTGGCCAAATTCACTTCTCTATGAAATTAAAAATTCCTCCCTTCAACAACATTGCCAGGGTACATGGAACAGAGCAGACTGAGTATTACGTTCTGAATTCTTCAATGCTGCCTGCCTGGAATCTCTATTTCTCCCTCCTTGGATTCCACTGTATTCCTCAGGTTACCTGCCTGCAAAATTCATATCTAGCTCTGTGTGTCCAAAGATGCTTCCAGCTCACTTGCTTGCCCCGGCTGCCCTGCAGGCCTGTGGAGAACACCACCCCAGCCTGTTATTAAGATCTGCTCAACTGTTTAATTATACAGCCCGTTCCAGCCAGCAACCTCTCTGCAGCCTCTTACTTGCCAACCACCCCGGCCGCCCACTCACATTCTCTCGCTCCTTTCTCACTGCCCAGGCACACAGCCCTCCCACCCAACCACTCCGCACTCACCAACACCACTGTGATCTGACTTACTCAACTGCTCACGTACTTTACCTGAACCCCCGCGGCTCTCCGCTTTTCCAAAAGCCCTACCTACAAGAAAAGAAGGGACGTAGCCAGCGTAGCCTAGATACAAAAGATTCACTGTCTACACCTTGAAACCTGGAAAGGGTCCATCACCTGCAGTGCAGGGCTTTCACTGGAAATACAAGGGGGTGGAAAGATGCTCAAGAGAAGAGGAGGAAAGGGAGTGGAGAGAAGTGAAGTCAATCCATCGATTCTCCCTCTGAGTCTAGCTGATCACGACTAAATCAGTGTGGCTTTTGGGAAAGAGTCTGGTAACTATTTCACAGGTTTGCCTTGGGGATAACCACACAGCACATTAGCGCATAAGACCTGGAGTTCAGAAGACCTGAGCACAAGTCCTGGCTTTAACCACTTTTTAAAAATGTAGCTGATGTTTCCTTGTCAGTATGGTAGGGATACAGAAAGCTATTGCCCAGAGTTGCTGGATTACCCCAGGTAACATACGTGAAAGCACCTTACAAACACTAACTACTACACATTGTATAAATGAGTTTCCACTGTTACCAAGTGTGTCATTTCTATCTCTCAGGCCAACATTTATTGAGCATCTACTGTGGGTCACAGTGTTTATCCAAAAGTAAACACTACCCAAGCCTGGCTCTTAAGGGACCAATGAAAGCAAAGACAGACAAATGAGGAGTTAGAATGTCATATGATGCGTGTGCACCGGGGTAAGCAGAGGGCACTGGGGAAACACACAGGGACACCTGACCCAGTCCCTCAGGAGTCCGGGAGACTGCCTGGAGGAGGGAGGTTTTATCTAAACAGCGCTCTGAGGGACAGCAGTGGTTGGCCAGGAAGAGGGGAGGCAAGAGCTTCCAGGCAGAGGGCAAGCAGGACCAGCTTCATTTGGCTGCAGAGATCATTCACTCGGGTGGGGATTCGGGGAGTCCTGAGAGGCGACACTAGAGCACGAAGGGCTTCTTGCACCCTGTCAGTGAGAAACCAGCTCTCCCTGACTGAAGCATTAGGTCGTCAACTAAGCAACACGAACACTGCAAGACAACAGATCCCTGGGTTCTGACAATGCACTTAAACTATGGGGCTTGAACTTACTGGGAGGCACATTAATGAGCTTCTATTCATTTCTAATAATGAGAAAAGGGGATTCCATCATGGGCTATGCCAATTTTTTTTTCTTGGTAGTTGGGATAGGTGCTTTGTTAATTGCCTTTCTTGAACACACTGTCTTATAACCACAGCACATTCACCGGAGTCGTGGGGGTGGGTTGTGGTAATATTATGCGCTATTAACAATAAGCTGTAACCAGGTGATCTAGAACATAAGTCACGAAAGAGCCCAGCCGTGGGGGATGCATTCATTCTTTCCTAATACATTAAAACCACCACAACAGATAACTGACTAAATAAAACAGCTCCAAAATATGAGTCATTTATGAAAATTGGACAGGATACAAATTAAAAGCTTGGGCGGAGGAGCCAGACTGCCATGATTTGAATCCTGGCTCCTCCACTCACTAGCTACGTAATCTTCAGGGAAATGACTTAACTTCTCCAAGCCTTAGTTGTCCATCTGTAAAATGGGTATCATAATAGTACCTGCCACACAGGCTTATTTATTGAGATATAATAAAGTACTTGGCACTGTGCCCGGCACACGGTGCTCTCTCAACGCACAGTGGCAGTGTTACTATTTACTATTATTCTCTTGCACCTGAGTTGAATCAAGTCCATTCTCACCTACAGTTTACAGGTTGAAGACTCAGAGACTTGAACACAGAAATGAATTATCCCTCTTAACCCTTGCCCCAGAACACTGAAGCTACAGGAAATGCAACCACAGTGACCTCGAGTTCTGGGTTAGTCATGATTAGTACATATTAGGTCACCGCTAATCAACCCTTTATCACGTGGTGGTGATATTTCAGTCTCACACGAGAGCACACTCAGTTAAATAAGTACTCCAAAAAATGCCACACTGGAAAATATCCATGATCTACCTAAAACACTGTTTCAGTGCCCTCTATTTTTTCCATTTTTTTTTAAATCTCAGAGAATGACACCATGGAATATTTCATTAGAGTTTCCTCTTCAAGATCCAGCTTAAAAGTTAAGGCTATATCTCAATTATCTTTTATTTACCTTACTCACTTCTTATATGATCCCACTCCCTGTGAATATATCAAAAAATTATTTTGTGTTTTCATCGAAACTCATTTTGAAGCTGTTTATATCTTTGGCATGGTAACATGTTGGAGATACTAAGTTCCATGCTGCTATGACTCAGCTTATCAAAGAGAGGCTTTCCTGGTGACACTTTCCTCAGGATTCCCCGTGCTAACACTATGGGATCTGGTAGGTAACTTCATATCCACTCCATGGCATTTATGACTTCACAAGCTCATTTCCTGCACACCTAGTCTGGAAGGTAAATTTTAACACTAGCTGTGGATTTAGAAGATGATTCATAAACCCTGTGCATACCATGGTTATGACTGGTAGGAGGAGGAGAGTCTTACATCAGTCTTCTTCACATTTTAACAGTAAGGAAAATAACAGGTTAGAGTGGTGCTTTATATCTACCCTCCCTTGCTCCTGGCACATCAATCAAAGCCAAATAAACACAATGCTTGGGTATCTGTGTATCTGTAACATGAAGGGCAGCCCCGGGCGGGGAGAGAAGAATACGGTGGGGCGCCTTCCCCGTGGAGCACCGGTGTCCGTGAGGCCGGGGCGGCGGCACTTTCAAGGGCAGGAAACAACACAGTACGTTTGGGAGGCAGCATAAAAGCAAGAGGGGACTATGGCAGGAGAAAAACTCAGGTTGTTTTATTTTTTGCAGAAAACCATTCTCTCAAATAGAATGCCTTCTCTGAATAGCGATGTGACCATAATACCAATTTAGGTTATGTTAAAATTTTTCAGTATTGCCATCCTTAAATTTCAAAGCATTTGTTGGCTAGATTTCTAAAATATGATAGCATTGTTCACTAAGAAGCAGGGGATTGGGAACTGGGATGGCACCAGACCACACAGCGAATCTCTGGCGGTGGAGGCGGGAATGCTCTGCTCAGTGAGAGGCTGGTCAGCCATGACGCTTCCCGCGCACGGCTTCCTCCTCTGACAGCTCTCGTGCCGGTCGGTCCTCTCTTGCCTTTCGCTGGAGCCACAGCTAATGGCTTTACGATTCTAACCCTAGATCCAGAGTCTGGTGAACTTCACCAATGTTCGTAACACCCTGGAAAGTATTATTCAGGGAAGCCGAAAAAAAAACTGTCTTCCCGTATTTCTGAAAAAGACCTACAGACAATCTGAACGCTGACCTACATTCAGCGTTCTAGATTAAAATCACAGATCGGGATAAAGAAGAAAAATCTTTTCTGTAATCTAATAAAACCAATGTATTTCACAGATAGGAAATTGAGGCTTGGATGGGAAAAAACAGAACAAAAATTAAACCACAGTTAATTTCCAGTGGTGACCAAAGGCAAGTCTTTTAATGCAGTTGTGAATTTTTCCATTTGGCTAGTTGTATGCCGTGCCAAGAGGCAGATGCAGGAGATCAGTTTACTGTTAAGAATAGTTGTGAGCCCAGCTCTAAGCTGGGATACATTCAGGCCTCAAAAGCCCATGGGGATTTAGTGCTCATCATTAAGGCTGGAAAGAGGTGATAAAGCTCCTTGGTCAATGGTCTGTTTGACCTACCACTGTGAAAGAGGGACCCTCAAAACCAGAAAGCAGTAGGGCTGGCCGGGGGTAACAAGTTGTCCTGAGCAAAGCAGCCTTTCTGCTAAGGGCTCCCTGGCAGAGTCTGACTATGGCAAAAGTCTATCAAAGCCCACTCCTGTGGCCCAGGCAGTCCCCTTGCTAGCCATAATCATAAAGTTAAAAGACCAACACTCTTTTGGAAAGTAGTTTCCCTTGGTATTTAAAGTGTTGTTCCCCATCTTAGTGGACTAATAATAAAAAATTGCTAAAGGTTTCCTGGAAATCAAACCTACAAGTTAGAGAAAAAGATAGGATTAGGGAAAATGCCTTTGATATTCCACTTTGGAATTCAAATAATGATTCAGGAGTTTAAAAACTATTACATGAATAGACAGATGGTAAAGAATGAGTGTCAGAATATTAACTGTAGAATCTAGCGGCGTATATATGGGGGTTCGCTAGAAAATTCTTGGTTGTATGCTTGAAATTTTTCATAATAAAATGTTAGAAAAAAGTATTGCCACCTCCTCCACTCATACTAATATCCAAAAAATTCATGACCTCCTACAGCTGGATACAATAGCAAAAGGTCCTGAAATACAAAATTAAGGAAGCACCACACAGTAACTAGGGAAAGACAGATGACTGAATGCACACTGTCGGGGGACTTACTACATGGAAAAAAAAAATTCATTGGCATCTTTGTTTCACATCTTAATTTTAATTTGGTGAGTTTAATGTATGAAATAAAATATTTTTGTAACATTAGATGAACATTTTCTAACTGCTGCTAGGTAGGAAGGAGTTCCTAAGCCTACAGTAATAAAGCCACACAGGAAAAAAAAACAGATAAGAATCACTCATTCAACTAAATAAAATATAAAGGTTCTGTATCTCCAAAAAAAAAAAAAACTCATAAGCAAAATTAAAAGCCAAAAAGGCTGGGGAAAATATTTCCCCTAAATATTTCACATATATACACACATACAACTCTATAATGTATTGGAGAAACAGTCACACCGCAGTAGAGAAGTTGGTAATGGACATGAGCAGAACATTTACAAAAGAAAATGGACTAATAAACACATGGAAAAAATTCAGCTTTACTGGTAGAGACTAAAAAAAAGGCCACATGCCTGACATGAAGTGGGCATTGATTAAATAGCTGTTGAATAAAGAACCAAAAATAGTGTAACAGTTTTGTCTAAAGATAAAAAGAGATAATACTCAGTGCTGATGAAGAAATGCTGAGGACATTTCATACATTGCTAAAACGTATATAACTTGCTACAAGCTTTCTAGAAAACAATTTAGCAAAGTGTTTCAAGAATCTTAAAGTTCTACTCTTTTTGCTCAAGAAATTCACTATGAATCTATCTTAAGAAAATCATGAAAAATACGCCCAAGATTCATGTATTTAAAAGGATAATTATTGTAATATAAAATTTTTTTTAAAAATAGAAGCAAATTAAATAAACACTTCAAAATTAGAGAATACAATGTACCACTAAAAATACTTTTGAGGCATTTTTAAGCATACGGAGAAAATGCTCATTTAAAAAGTGGAATATAAGAGTGCCTGTATGGAATGATGCCGATTACGTAAGTTGCGTGTGTATAGGAAAATACTGGAAGGAAACATAAAAAACCTTAACAGAGCTGTGGGGATCAGAGGTAACTGTATTTCTCCTTCATATGTGGAATCTCCGGGGAGAACAAAGTCTATAAATGTAGTACCTAGAAACAGAGAGTTGGGAGGGATGGGGAGATGTAAGTCAAACAGTACTAAGTTGCAGTTATGGAGGAAGACTAAACCTAGAGATCCAACATAGCATGAGGAAGATCGGTAATAATATACTGAAAATTTTCTAGGAGAGTAGATTTTAGGTGCTCTTACCACACACACACAAAAGCGGCTATGAGATGGGAATACTAGTTGGCTTGACTGTGGTCATTATTTTACTATGCGTAGCAAAACACCGTGTTGTATATACCTTAAATATATATACAATAAAAAAGAAAAGTAAATATATTTTATTACAAATGAGTCAGAATAAAGTTAAAAATGCCATATAAAAAACCGGAAGAGCGACCCACTGCTTTGGAAACAGGTCTTCCACCACTAGCCCCGCTCTTGCTCATTTGAATTTGGAGGTCCGCATCCACACAGACTTTCCACTTGCTCAGTCTCTTACGGCTCCACTTCCTCTCTCCACATGTCCTCTGACACATCTGAATGCCGTGGACTTCCGGCCACACCTCACTGTGGTGAGTGATGCCACTCGATGACCCAGACCACTCCTTTGCTTCACCCGTCCCCTTTCTCGCCTCACTCATCTCCCTTGAATCCATGCTGAGAAGTGCCCCTCAGCACTTCTCCACCGGACTGTGACCAAAGCTTTCCATGTGGTCTCCTTGCCTGGCCTGGCCTGTCCCCCACTGCAAGTCACTCTCTTCACTGCAGCCAGTGTGGTCTTTCTAAGGTCTACATCTGCCCATGCCACCCTCCTGGGCAGAAATCTTCCAGCAAGGATGGCATCGCGCACATCAGACCCCTGTTAACAAAACTCCCCCCACACTCACAGGTCGGCGCCTCTGCACACACTGCCCTTCTGCCTGGACCCCTCACGCTGCCTGCCTCCTGTCTTGCTCGCTCCTGGAAGGCTGTCCTTGCAGGGGCCAGGGGGTCAATTCAACTCCATCAGGAACCCACTTTGAGGGGCGGCTGGGTGTCACAAGCCCCTAGAGCATGCTGTTTGTATGGCCCCATAGTACTAATGGTATACTGTGAATCTGCTTTTGTATCTCTGCCTCCTCTATCTGACTATAAGCACCTAGCAAAACAGGCCCTCAGGGTTTGCTGAATGAATTAATGTTTCCACCACCCAAAACAGACTTACCTAGTCACATCTTGAAAGAGGTATCAACCCAAGATTTCATCGCTTCCCCTCAGTTAGCTGCTCAACTATTTTATCATCCCATCAAGAGTCTTACTTATCTATTAATCAGCCAGCAAATTTATGTATTGTATACCTCCTGTCATGACAGTATCTCTTTGATTTCATTGTTTACTCCTACTGAGTCTATCATGGAAGTGTTACTGACATCCTTAAATGCAACGGTTGTTTCAAGTACTGCAGCTTACTGAACACAGGCAGTATGGCAGGCTCAGGAAGGTAAGGATACATCAGACCATTGCTACTTAAAGACTAGCAAGAAATTCTCCAGCCTGCTGTGGACTAAAACCCTCAGTTACTTTATCTTTTCCTGGAAGGGTGTGCAATTTCTGTTGCTTGTGTATCAGCTTCTTACAACTGCCCAGATATCTTTTTTTAAGTGTGAATCAAACTGGACACAATGATGAGTTTGATGAGAATGTAAAGCCTTATTTCCTTATCCTTTTATGACATTCTCCCTTTAATACACCCAAGAATCATGTCTATTTCTTTCCACAACAGCCTCACAGTACTGACTTAAGTTTAGTTGACGAGCAATAAAAGCTACTTTTTTTTTTTTAAATGGTGTTTCTTTGGTACTCAACTACACTCTCATACCTAATTCTACCAAATTTCTTATGCTAACATAGAATTATTTTTCCAGTTTGTTTCTGAAATTACAGTTCGGGAGTTCATAAGATTTTCAGTCCCACCTATTTGGTAACATGCATAATGGAAAAACAGAAAGAAAGAAAAGAGATTTCATAGTGTGCAAAAGGCATAGGCAAAAACACATATGAGGAAAACTCTATCCAACTGCTTAATGTAGAGTCTGCAGCTCTCTACGTGAATTCACAAAGTACATTACAAATATACATGGTTAAATGTTTAGGGACTCTGGGCTATTGGCTTGGCGGTTCTGAAAATAGTAACCATTCTCCTTATTTATTTAGTATTACTCATGTATTTTCTCCTTTGTCCTTTCTCTGGTGTTGTACCCCCACCTAGCAACCGCAGTGACTTCTTTTTGACCTGAGTGCCTCCTCTTCTTAACAACCGTGTTTCCGGGGAAGTTTAAGAATAGGAGAGTCCTGGTGAGGTCTCAGTCCAGGGCAGCGTTCTTAACTTGGTGTATGTGGAGGTGCTTCCCTAGATCTTTGAATGCCTCCAAAACGCAAGCAAACGTTTGCACTTAGGTGTGGTAAAAGGATTCGTGGCTCCCATAATAATCTCAAAGGCAAAGGTTAAGATCTCCAACTCTGAGGCATTCCACCATAGTACAGCAGTGAGCTGAATAAACAGCACGGCATGACTGACTCAACCTACTCAGCCACCTCCCAGGAGAATGAGAAATTCTATAATAATTGTAGATCAAACATCTTTTGCATTAATTAAGAACATGATTTGAGGGTGTAATTTGGGGGATCCAGCATATTTGACATTATACAGAGACAATAATCTAACACTTTATCAAGGCTATCTTTTCCCTGTTTCAGCTTTTATCCAAGTTTAATATAACACACCTTCTTTGTCCTCTTCTGATAATTTTAGCTCATTTGATAACATTGGTTGAAAATCAAAACACCATGATCACAAGTTTCTCTGCACATAAATGTTATGTTACTAGCCCCAAACTCATGCCGGTCATTAACTGTTAGTAATTATATAATTTTTGCTGGAATATACTGGTATTTTCCACACTTGTGGCTTAAATAACATTACAAAAAATCATTTTAATATAAATATGTTAAAACCAAAACTGCCTTCATGTCACTATGTTACAAAAATCAACCAGAATAAATCTTAATTCTTAACTTTCATTGTTGTCTATGGGTTATGTTATCTTTTATAATCATTATATCACATCCAGAGTATTTTCTACAGGTAAATAGGAAATGTACTATAAATGTACCAGGAAAAAAATGTTCTTTAAAGCTTTTCCTTAGACAAAATGCCTTTCAGGAACTGAGAAGCAAGAACTAGTGAAAATCAGAAATAGCTGTCACACATACTCACCGCTCAACGGTCACACAAAGAACCCCGAAGTGCAGACTGGACTCGTCCTGGAAGCAGAAGATTGAATTCCATTAGGAGGACAGAACAGACAAGTAGAAACACCAAGCGCCAAGGCTACCTTTCTCCAGCTCGGTTTATTTGCAGGCACACAGATATTGGAATCCTCCAGGACTAACAATAAAAACCACACTAGGTTGTTTTCCTAATTCCTATGAAATGAGTCAGTAGGTCAAACAATTTATCCACTCCGGAGAGAGAACAATTCCTTTAACTACACTCCCTGTTTCCAGTAACACTATTCCCTCTCTTTGCCCCTGGACAAAAGTACTGCTGATAATCCACAGAGAGCCCACCAGGTTCTGAATGAGACACATCATAGACATTGCCAGAAAGTTAGTCTCCTCCATGGGATAGTTTCCTCTTACGAACGTTTGGGAGGAAAAAAGTCCAGTTCGGAGTAACATGTGAATAACGTTTCTTCATTTAAAAACAGTCGGCATAACTTCTTCTCTGTTGAGACCACGGAGTCATTTATTTCTTTCATACAAGAGGACAGAGTGATGCTTAAAATAAATATAGAAAAACAATAACTGTACCTCTAAAAGCCCCCCACAAACCACTTCCTTCTGTAAAACACCCTTTCTTCCTCAAAAGGTCTAGTATATTCAAAAGATTTACTGATTATTCAATTAATCCACATTCTTAAAAACTGGTCACAGTCTTTTGTGAGCCTTGTGGGTTCCATGCGCTCTGTCATATAAAGCAGAAGTTTTTAAGAGCTTGCTAGCTTGTCCTTTAAATCCGTGACTCAAGACGACGAACACTGGTTCAGCAACAATCTTCAGAAACTACCACCTACTCACCAAGTATAACATTTCTTGTAGTTAGCGACTGTCTGCATAGGAGATCACCAGCTCCTGGCCTTGATCCACACTTCCAAGAACTCACATATTCAGGCAAATATAAGGACATACGTCTCTAAGCATAGGTACAGAGATCTGCAGTGACAGTTCTCCGGCAGGAGACTGGAAACACTTTTGCTTTCTGTATCGATAGCACTTTCTTTCTTTTAAAAGGGAAGGTTTCGTTTTGATCTTGAGAAATTCTGTCTGATAAAACCACCAACTGAAAACCTGCCATTATAAACGAGGGATTTCACAATGTTCATTCCAAAAAACTGTGGCTATTCATTTCTGGAAGTGATTCACTGCAAAAGAATCGTTGTTGGGGGTGGAGGGAGCGTTAATTTTTAGAAGACAGCCTGCTCTCTGACTGCAGAAACCTCAGCGATGGCAGCCACGTGCCTCCTGACTCCACCACAGCGCCCTGAATCACCTCCCTCGAGATGACACGCAATGACCAACTTCCTCTCTTTACTCCCTCTGTATACAAAAATCCTTTGGTCTACGCACCCTGCATTTCAGCCTCTGCTCAGCGGGTAGTTTTCAAATCTATCTGGGAGAGCTGCAGTAGCATTCGCCACCTGCTAACACTCGGTTACTGGTGAGTAACTGGCATATGGATACTCACTTCCTGTGAGTATTTCTAAAAGAGCTTATGATATTTCCTTTTTTTAAGAAAGTGAGGAGGAAAGCTAGTGAGGGAGGAGAAGTAACTCCAACAAGCAAAGCTAAAAGCATGCAACGTGATCACTGTTTACCAGACACGCCTAATTTTAATTTGGTTTCTCAACCCCTGTGTAATTAAGACAGCCGAAAGAGAACAGCATCAAGAGGGGGGAAAAAAGACATTTCACAAATGCTTAGACCTTCAGTGTGCGTGACCAGAAAAGTAATTTTAAGATTCAAGTGAACCAATCTGAAGCTAGTTAGAGCATTAACCCTTCAAGGAAAAAGAAAGAATTATTTTTGTTTGTCCCCAAATTTCATATACAAAAATCATCTTCCCTGTCAGGCAGAGAGACACCAAAAACAAAAACACCATCCCGTAGGCTTGTGAGAAGTAAGAACAACTCTGGATTTGTCTGTGACGGGGGCAGAAAAATACTTATTTATAAGACCTAGCAGCTGACATGGTGTTCACACCAATGCACCCTTTGAAAACTGGCCACTAGGGCTAAAATGTGACATTTTGTATTTCTGTTGGGTTTAGCCAAACCTGTTAATTTATGTCATTGAAAACAATAGAATTTCTTGACAACTGGGCAAAATGAAAAAGAAAAATTGCTTTTATCTCAAAGGATATCAATGGTGACAGACCTCATTTTCATAGACATTTTTGCTAAAAAAACTGATTTTAGAAAGCCTGTCCTTCAGTCTCAGGCTGTTCGTGTGCTTCCATCTTGGGTGGGAGTGGCGGTAGGGGGAGCTCCCGAAGGCAGGAGGAGGGAAGACAAGTTTCTACTTAATGGGAGCTGAAGAATAAAACGAATCGACTGAATTCGCCTCTGTGTTTATTACACAGCACACAGCAACGCTTTACTACTGGGACCCCAACTCCTTTCTCATTTTTGGATACTCAAGATAAATATGAAGACTATATATAAAAGCGTAATCTGTGTTTTCTACTCCGGAAGCAAATTTTCACTAATGTGAGATGTTTTATAATTTTTTCAAAATTGACATTTTAAGAAGAAGAGTATGGAACCCATTTGCATGATATAAATACAATCTCCAAATCGAGGATGAGTGAAAAATAGCATCTATAAGTGGGGGTGAGAATTTAATTTAAACCGACTATACTACATAATAGTCATCCCCTTTGCCCTCACCCCGGAGACCTTATCAATCTCCTCAATAGAAAGAAAAGATGTATTTTGGCATAGGGTCAAAAGAACAGGAACCCTTTACACGTGGAGAGTGATTTTTAATGCATGCTCACGGCTCTCACCACTCCTGTGCAGTTTGTTCCCGTGTCAGACGCTTTACCAGGAAACGTTTCTCTCAAGTCCTGGGTGGCCAATGCAGAGGTTTTAAAAAGAGAAAAGAAAAGTAGAGCAAAACAGTGAAAAGCTCATGGAACGGAAGCTTGGGTGGGTGAAAGCACAGAGAACATGAACCTAACAGATGCAGCAGCCACTGCAAAAAAGGCTGCTAGTTTTTGGAAATTCCTGTTAATCTGGGTGTCTAATGGGGGTTATTTCTAAAGTTGAATATTTAGAATGTGATTAAACTATAGAGACTATCCAGGTCTCTGCTACGCTGTGGATACCATTCAAGTGTGATAAAGTCTATTCAAAACAAAATGAAACCCTGGGACAAATGGCCTTCATGTTTAACATTTACTCAAAGTTTTCTTCCAAACAATGGAATGGAGGGCATTCTTTCACAGCACTTTTACAGACAGGAGAGAGAGTCGCCTCACACCAGAAGGGCACCAGACACTGGAAAGTCCAGTGTTCGAGTTCCGGTTCTTCCTTTTGCTGATTTGCTCTTGTGCAGATCACCCAAACCCTTTAAGCCAGTTTAATCATCAGTGATAATGGCAAACTGACATGCAGGGCTGGCTTAGCCACTACTAAGAGCTGCACACATGCTCATATAATCTTCACAGCCACCCTAGAAGTAAGTTCTATTGCTATCCCTATACTACAGATAAGGAAACTGAGGCTCAGGGAGGAGCTTAAGGACTTGCTCAGGGTTACACAATCAGCAGGTGATGTAGCCAGGATTCAAAGCCAGTGACCTTGACCACTGCGCTGCAGAGTCTGCCATCAGCATGCCTGCCAGTCATACCCAGGCTGGAGTACACAGTAAGTAAAACTTACTGAAAAGCTACAAAGACTATACGAATGTGAGGCAGATTTTTAATCATGTCACATGCAAATATATTCTCTGAAAAATTTAAAGAAAATTCATGACAACTATGTACTGGTAATTCTAAAACTAACACATTAGTTTGTCCTCTGAAAATAGCTTTGTATAATTTGCAATCTACTTATTTGCAAAATCCATGATACTGAGTTTTAGAAGTAGAGAGGATTCAGAGATTTTGTTTCCAATCAGGGTGGTTAAGTGAGGCTCACAGACACAGAGCTGAAGTATGCACCTCCATCCTTTAACTCCCGGCCTGGTGATGGGCCACTGTGTCACTGCCACATGGTGACTATGAATGCATCTGGAACTGGAAGACACCTCTTGGATTCTTAAATCCGTCAGGCATCCATTTGTTCCTGTGATGCATGTGTGTGTAATACTAATCCTCAGAAATGAGTGTCAGTTACACATTTTTTCCTCACTACAAGTTCTTGAGGCTTTAAGATGAAAAGAAAAGGACAAAGAAAAAAATCTTTTCTTCTCTTACTTGTTTTATACAAGGAAAAAACAAAGCCTCTATTAAAGTTCTGCCCATGAGGAACGTAACTGAACTTCTACCCAATTCTTTCCCTTCTCTATAAACTTGCTCATATGCAGCCTCAGAGATGTTACATGAACTACTCTTCCCCGAGGACCTACAGAACATGGCTGTGCAAGTAACTGGAGGGGGCCTGCCGAAGGGGACGGTTTAAGGGCCTCCTGAGCTTCAACGGTGAATGATGATTTGGCCATTTACTTTTCAAGGAAAAACTAATTTCTTATCTAGGGTCTTAAAACCATTCATGCTACTTATTCTACACTGTCAAGGCTGGCTTTATTATTAATATTTTTGCTTAGAATTTTTTTTAATGGTTCTATATCATTGGGTCACACCAAAATAGTTGAAAATGCCTCTTCCTAAAACAAAAGCACTTACTTGTTGACAAGAAAAGTTAAGGAAGGAAAGAAAGGAGACCATTCTGATTTTAGTTCCATTTAAGAGAGCAAAGCAACTATATGCAAGATTCTGGAAAATTTATGTTCCTTAAATTTACAAGCTGGTACTTTTTCCCAAAGATTTACTCGGTGTGAAAAGTTACTTTCTGTACTGTAATCATAAAGTCAAATGTTATTTACTCCTGTCATTACCATCACAGATTTCCTGTCACAAAAACTTAAACTCAGCTGGAATATTAAATAAAACATGCAAAAAACTACAGGTAGGAAGTGACTGTATTATATATGTGTTAAGTTCATATTCCAATTTAAGAAAGGGATGAATCGCCCCTTCTTAGGAAAATCAGTATTATGTTTCATCATCTTGGTGACTTATCCTACTTATGGCCCCCAGAATGAACTTTGAGGGTAAAAGGGGCTTTCTCTTTTTACTGAGCTCAGTGCACAGTTTGGTGAAGGCTTTCAGGACGCCTCCCAGGGCTGCGGTGTGTACTGGGCTGCAACACACTTGTAGAGTTCATGGCCCAGAATTAAAATTGTGAAGACCCAAAGACTGACACAGGGTAGCTGTGCATATTTCAAATGCATATGTACAATTTTTCTTTGATGCCTGCCTACTTTTAAAAGAAAACAAGCTTCCAAATTCCTAGGCTTCTGTGTGTCGGGTGGGAAAACCAGAGCCAGTGTACACATCCAATGATAGAAGAAAGTGTGGGTGAACAGATTTGTTTACCAAACAGGGCCCGGCAAAGTCTGTCTCTAGTGCCACAGCAGGATCCATCCAACAAAACAAACACACAAGAATCCAGGGAAACAGCTCTTCTTTCTGAGGAAGGTGTAACAGTTGGTGATTACAACTGGGCAGTAAGTTACAAAGTAACAATGTGGTGTGGCTAGGGCTTACATTTGGGACTATGTCACCACTTCCACTTAACGCGAATGCACATGTGTGCACACACACATATTTATAGTACAAGGTTTCAACTCTCCTTCTGTGGCAACAGTCTCAAATTTGTCTCTTCAGCACTGGCTTCTTCCACCTTTAATCCTACATCTTTGAAGTATTTCTATCTGGATAGGGCAGTCCCTTTAAACTCATTAGGAAACAATGAAACCAACAGATGCTACTTACTTTACTTTAATTAGCTGTATATCCATCCTACCGGCTTGAGAGCTTGGCCCCTAGACTCCCTTCTTCACTGAGCAGAGCTGGCTGGTCCGTCACCAGGTCTGGGCAGCAGCACTTGTTTCCAGTATCTGCCACCCTCGTCCTCTCCCTTCCATTCCCACTTCCAATAAACACGCTGGACCTTTGTCACTCTGTCCCTGGACCAGTATGATGGCCTTTTTAATTGGTTCACTTGCCAGTGAGCAACTACACGGTGGAAGAACACTGCAGGCGACAGGAAGATTCGGGTTCTAGGCTTGACCCTGCCACAAACAAACTATGTGATCCCAAGAAAGTTATGCAGTTTCCTTGGGCCTCAGTGTTCTCACCGATAGCATGAAGAAAACGGCTATCACATTTTATTAACATTAGCTAATCCCTGACGTACACAGTCACCACCCGTAAGTTTCTAAAATTTAGTTTCCTCATGTCACTGCACTGTTCAAAAACCTTCATTGACTTTGCTATGTGTAGAGGATAAAATTTAAGCTCTTCAGCTTCTGGGTTTTTATAAAGAATTAAATAAAATAAATGTGAAAGCCTCACATAAAATGTAGGTACTGTACAAAAGCAATAACAGTCCTAATAAGGACCATTTTTCAAGCTGCACACACTGTGTGACCCAGGGGTTTTACGTACATGGGCTCTAATCCTTAGGACAGTGATGCAAGGTTGTCTTCTTTACATTATAGATGAGAATCTACGGTTCTGTGGATAGCATACCTAAGGTTACATAACCTAATGAAGTGTCAGGAGTGGCATCCAAGTCTACATGTGGTTGATCATAAAACCCACTAACCCATACTGAGTCCTTGAAATACAATGTAATATTTGGTGGGGGGGGTGGGGACACTCATTATTGGAGTAATCATAATCTGAATCCCTGTAGTTACCAAGTTGCATAAGAAAGCAAAGATCATCATAATATAAAAATATTGACAAATACATCGATCGCTTAATGTTTAGTCCTCATTAACACCGACATCTGTTCTTGCTCATTTTCTTGGTTGGGTAAAATTACAGAATAAAGTGTAAATCCAACAGAGTTCACTTGTAATATGAAGTCACAGATTTTCATAAAGCTGATAAAAATGATCCTGGAGAACTGGTGGAGTCACACACAGTCACTGACAAATAAGGACCAAAGAGAGTTTGAAGAGTTGACAATTGAGGAAGGGACAGCCAACAGAGGTGATTACATGAGAGGTAGACTCTTCAAGAGAATGTATACCAGGGGCCTCAGAGAGGCCCTTGGGAAAATTCAAATGCTTATACAAAAATCACCTCTTTATGATTCTGCCTTGCTAGTCAACATTCAATCTGTGTGCTATGAAATAATATGTTTTTGCATAATATCCCAAATTTGTGTTATGTAATGTAAAACAAACTAAGCACCAGCGTTTTTCTTTTTACTTTTCAAAATTTACTCTCAATAAAATCTTTTTTTTTGAATGTTACTGATTGTTTTAAATGTTTTATTCAGTTTTAAGTCAATTCTCTTTAAGTAGTAGCTTTCTGGTACCAGTTATCTTCAGATAACAAGGACCTCCTGAAATGGTAGTAATAGGAAAAGGAAGAAGAAAAAGAGTAACTGAAACGCAAATAGTAGTCAACAAAAAAAAAGAACTATTAATAATTCTCCAGCCCGCAAATGGAAAGGAATGTCTTAGTTGCCCTCTCATTTCAGGATTCCCAGGCTAACCTAGTCCAAAGCACCCACTCATCAGCTCCACGCCCCACTCCCACCACTGTACCTACAGTGGCATGGACATGGCATTTGTATGGCATTAGGCCAGACCTTGGGCAAATCTGACTGACTAGGCAAAATTAGACTGCAGTCTAGTAAATGCTCAGTGTAAATCCTAACTACATGATTCACTCCATCCAATCTGTCTTTACCCAGCCATCTGAAGATACACATTTTTTTCCAGAAGACAGAGGCAGGAATCCAGAAGAACTGTCTTATTATAACCCACTTTTAAACCACCCCACTGTATCGAGATCCTTCCTGACATAAAACGGGTACATACACTTGTGTGTATATCAAATGGTTTTGGTTCCTGCAAATATGCTTCAATCAAGGGTTCAGAGAAGAGCTATTTTGAGAAAGATTTAATGGTATTTGTAACATAAAACCTCAAATACATATTGACTTAAAACTAAGACAACTCTGGAATACAAAGTGTGGTTGTTGTAACCTTGCTTTTTCTAGTGACTATAATTGTCTACCTCCAAGAATCTAATAAAATAAAGTTGTCTCTAGTGCCAGAAAGAAACCCAAGAAGGCATGCTCTCAGAAAATTTTAGTCTAAAGTCGGTAAATTTGGTAGGCATTCACTGTAAGTGATCACGACATTATTAGCGAGCTTTTGGCCTTAGATTGATGTTTGCTAAAGGGATATCTTGGCTCATTCCTAAAAAGACAATTCTGTGATACTGTGAAATAGCCCCTCTTTGAAAAGCAAAAGGTGCTGATTAAGAAAAATCCAAAGCCATGATCTACACATTACAGTTGTGATTCTTTCTCAGGTATTTGCAAAGCATACACACACGCAATAAGGCACAGTGCAAAATTAATATCTCAACATATACAAGAGCCTTTCTAGAATTCAGAAATCTGAAATTGGGGAATGGGGTGAGCCGAAGTGAGACAGGAAGGAAGGGGTGGCAGTTCAGCAGTTTTGAACTTCTGATTGTGATTCCAAAAGATTTTTAACACAGCACTGGTTTTCCAAAAAGGATTTTGTAGCACTGACCCAAAAGGCAGCACAATGACATTGCTCAAGTGTGTATTAATCAAGGCCATTGATAACGATATTCCTTCCTTTAAAAGAGCCTGAACAGAAGCTGAATATGCATGCAGCTAATGCAGAGCGGTGCTGCTGTTCCATTTACAGTCCTCGGAAGCAGTGAAGCCTGTGCTTGAGACGCGCAGGGTGGAATGCTTGTTTTGGAGAGTATTCAGCGGATAGCATTTGGTTTCCTCCATTTAACCAGGTCACCCAGGCATGGAATGCACAGCTCTGCCAGACAGAAAGCATTTTGGATGCCTGAGAAACAACAGCTTGTCCGGGCTACTGATGCAAAGAGAGGCCACCGTTTCCTTTTTCTCTGCTTTGAATGGCAGCCTTGACGTCACAACAACTAGGAACCACTGGAAGAACAAATAACAAGGTCCAAGCCAAAAGCGCCCCACTCTGTCACTGTGGCAGGGCCATTTTAATCTAGTTCTGATATCTTCTGTGGCTTCAGGGAGTCAGCATGAGTAGAGACAAATGATAGAAGCTTAAACACAGAGGCAGTGTGGGCTGATAAAACAGACCTATGACCGGTGCTAACTGGAAGAAACCTGGATAAACTATCATTCCTGAATTAAACTTGCTTCTGACAGACTAGAATTCCCAGGGAATGCTTGTAGTGATTTTGCTGATGGTGCAGACATTGGCACTTTCCCTGAAGAGCTAAACTTCCTGTGTTTGAAAGCAGACCTCTCCTGAGAGGGGCTGGCACAGAAGCAGCCTGGGAAGTACAAGCAGCTCATGAAAGCAGGAAGCCTTTGCAAGAGACCTGTCTTATGTTCTACGATAAAAGCATCCTTTTAGGGATTTTATAATTTAAGTTTAAGCAATAAAACATGTGCATTAGCACCCAACTGCAGGTGTCTGAACAAATGTGTGAAGACTGTTCAGATGCTGGCAGGCTTAACTCACCATTACTTAAAATGAGTGGTCTGTATAAGTCATCAGAGTAGTTTGAAAAGCATGATCTTTCATGTTTCAACCTTACATCAAAACTATAAATTATATTTAGCTGTGTGAGTGTCAGATTGTTTATTTCCATTATAAATGCGATGCTAACTGTACACATCCTGGGCAATATGCAGACAGGATCTCAAAGCATCATTGCTTTCATGGAACAGAAAAGAGCTTTCTGTTGCCACGTGTTTGCCCCAAGTTCAGTCCCCCACCTTTGAAGCCCTAACAACCGTCACTGAACCCAAACCCGAGTCTGAACCCACAGTGCTCGTGGTCCTTTGTGAAAGCTAAAACTGGAAAACCAGAGGCTGGAAGGGTCGCCTCTGAGGCGCATGTGTGTGTATGTGCCTGTGTGTGTGCATGCATGTGAACGCACATGTTGTAGGTGTGTGCACACGGTGTAACATATGGAAAGGCAATGGAAACACCTGCTCTCATGATTTCTACACTCATATTTGGAAAAGAAGTTAAGCAGAAGGAATAACCCTTTTGAAACACTCAGTCCCTTTTATTAGCTTTTTTTTCTTTTCTTAATTAAATGAGCATTTCCAAAGCACTCTTTCCCTGAGGTCACAGTGTTAATCCTATTTCATGAGAATAATCTGCCATGAAGATTTACTCACTTTCAAAGACCAAAGAGGGTAAAATTCTGATCCGAAATGTCTCACTTATGCCACCTACTACAGAATATGCCCATCTGCCTTCATGTTGACCTGACTGCCCACATCCTCCACAGGTGTCTGAGACCTGTTCTAGAATCTCGTCTTTGGACTCAAGTGATCTTAGACAGATAACAAGCTCTTTCTCTTGTTCCTGCTGCTAAAAAATTTTCAGGGTTCAGCAATTAAAAAATGGAGACGATAAAGCAAAAATAATTTTTTAACTATCCCTTTGTGTCAAATGGCGGTTATAATTAGGCAAAACTTATTCTAGCCCTACCCCTGTTTTTATTTTGTAAGAGCTTTTTACAGTATAAGAATTACAAACTTCTGAACTGATTTATTAAACTTAAGTTTTTAAGAAGAGAATGATGAGATTTCTCAAACTATTAATTTATTTTTATTGTTCTAAGAGATGAGAGAATGAGAGGAAAAAATTTTTTCAATCTGTATCCTGATTAGAATTTTTTAATGTCCAAATTCCTGGTTATAAACTGCAGTAAACAATTGGTCATTCATTAACAAGCAACTATTGAAAAGGCGATATTTAAAAGAAAAAATAAAACATGATGTGATTAAAACCCTACACACGTCCTCATTTCAAGGCAAACGCAGTGACCATCTGGGTATTTAGAAGGTGCCAAATATCATTGGGATCTAGATTTAATTCATGTCATAAAGACAGCACTGTCTTTAATTTGTTTACAAAAGACCTAAAACCTCATGGAAATGATGGTGAACTGCTAACATTAAAAATGAGATATTTATTTTAAAATTACTTCAGTATGTCATCAATCACAAACCTGAACAAACTCTCAACGCTCTAATGTTCTACCCCTAATGAGAAAAGTTGTAAAGATCATGTTCAGCTTTAATAAGTTTCTGTCCTAATTTCCTCTTCTGTTTGGAAATCTTTAAAAATGAGTGGGTTTAGAAGTCCTGGCCACTTGGCAGTCAGAAGGGCCAAAGAAAAAGAGCTCACTCCCGGGGGGCTCAAAGACAGTTCAGACGTGGTCGTATAATCTGAACTGAGGGCACCGCTGCTGCTTGCTTTGCTGGTGAACACTGCGAAGAACCTGCGTTCCCCCTTCAAGTGACAGGAAATAAGAGACGCACCATGCCACACAGCTCCCAGCACATGCGCAGAAGCACCTGTGCGCACAAGCTAAGCCTGAGCACACCAACTTGCCACCCAGGGCTCCGCAGCTGGGCAGGATGGTGGCTTTTCTTATAGCACGTGCTCTTGTCTTGCCTCCCGAGTCTTGCATGAGCAGCACACCAAAATCCCTGTTTTCAGTCTGAGGACACCCATGGGGTTTTTCCATGAAATTCTCTTCAGGAACAGACAGCTATTGTAAACACCACACAAATGAGCTTTCCCTTTTCCAATTCCTCTTTTGAAAATGGTAGAGAATAAGCATATCCTAGCCCTAACTTAATTTGTAAAAAAAAAAAAAAATTAAAAAATAAAATTTTCTGCTTCAGTTTATCACACTCAACCACAGTCATCACCCAATCCTATAATGCACACAAGAAATTAGTTTTCAGAGACTGTCACTTGTGTTTTTCAGGAAAAACTTCTATCTATATATCTATCTATCCATCCATCCTTTATCTATAAGTAAAAAAAAAAAAAAAACAACCCTATTAACATCAATCTCCAAGAGTGACTCTGCAACCAGACAGCTTCACAAAACCAAAGTCTTTTTATTTATAAAGCTGCCTCTAATAGGTAACAACAGAAGAGCTGTTATTATACTTAGTATCCGAACACGTATAGAGCGAATCCATGCCAGGCATTATTTAGACACTGCGGTGTTATGTTCTTTTCCTTCACAGTCCCTCGTAACCCGTATTTGCCTTTGTGTGCCTGTGTGCTGCCTACTTCTCCCACTAGTCTGTAGGTTCCCTGAAGCCAGGATTAAGGTCCAGGTTGTTCTTGTATAAACACTGCTGGTGACAGGAGGAGGGGAAGGTAGTGGAGGGAGGCCAGGGAGGAATAAGGTCGGAGAGAGGGAGAGAGGGAAGGGGACAGAGCAGGGAAGAAAAAGAAGGGAAGGGAGGAGGGAAAGAAGAAAGTTAGAAACAGCCACCACACTGGTTTTAGTAAACAAGAGTGCCTTTGAATATTCATCAGATTTTTCATTCACAGAGTTTTAAATTCCTTATGGCTGCTATCTCATCAAATTTCATAACCCCAAGCGACCTTTTAACATTAAAACATTTATGGCGTGGAGGCACAGAAATTAGGAAAGACCTGCTCCTGGGTCTTCCGCCTGCTATCTGTACATCATCCACTGCAGCGGACAGTTCTGTCCCTGACCTCTCAAGTGGGGTGTGTGTAAATACGGGTCTATGTTTCTCTAAGTCGACAGTTTAAGAATTGTGACTCATGTCCTGCATTTCTTCCATTTTCATTCATTCAATGTGTCTTCTAAACATAAAGCCCAGGTTTGAACTTTGGACATATTTATGCAAAGGAGAATTTGTTCTTAAGCAATTCTTCTCATTTTCACCACCCTCATAAACATCTACCTTCTGGTAAAAGGATACTTCTCAATTAAAAAGTTGGTTCACTGGTGATGAACAGGGTCACTGAGGACAGAGGACACCTCAGACCTGACTGCTGGGAAGGTAGGTTGTGCCACTGAGGGAGGAATCTTGTGAACCCTTAGATCCTTGGCTTGGGGGTTGAGGGAGGACCTGAGGAGGGCTGCCCAGAGAGCACGCAAGGTGTCCTTCATCATGCGACAAATCCTACAACGTCAGGAACTAGGGCCCCTGTGCCAATGAAGACCTTGGAAGTCATCAGAGACGTCACATCACCTGCCCGGGTCTCCTTGCTTCCAGCCTCCTGCTCCTTCACCAGCAAAACCAATAGCCCTTTGTGTCCTTGTCATTACTGATCCTCACACAAACAACCCATCAACATATTACAGGCAAGGAACCTGAGGTGGAGACAGCTGGACCAGCTTGCCCAAGCTCACACAGTTCATCAGCAACAGAGATGGGATGCGTCCTCCGTCTTAAAGGCTGCACGCATGCCTTGCCTGGCTGTCGTCCTCACTGCTCAGAAAGTCTCCGCAACTGACACAGCCCACAGGAAATCAACGCAGCACAGAGAAAATGTAAACAAAGACTTTTTCTAAGGGAAAGAAAAGTCCCAACAAACCATTCAAGTTTTGAGGCATCTCGTCTAGAACAGTTACTGACAAGAAATTGAACCCGCTGAGCTGAGTGTGGCCTAGACAGGGCCCATCTTTGGCCACAACTGCTTAAGGCCCCTCTGTCCAGGCACAGTTGAACATAAACTTCTACCATCTGCTGCTGCCCTGGGAACCGAGAGAATCAATAGAAATAATGTATGCCCTTGCGAAGCTTAATACTGTGCGAGAGTCTCCTGTGACAACCCTCCCTTCTGACAAACACATGCAGCCCAGTTCCAATCCGAACACGATCAGACCAACCTCGGAAAGTCAGCTGTCATCTTGCTGAAACTTTGCTCTCAGTTACATTTCTCCGTCAATTTGTCAGATGTCTTATCAGGCGAGGGACTACAATCTGTCTAGCATTCTTCTGACGACAAAGGTAAAACGCCACTCCCCGTGCTCTGCCCTCAAGTAGTTTGTAATTCGGATTTTCTTCTCCCATCTCCTGGATACTCTACAGTCGTTTTCTTGACTGACGTGGCTTTAGAAAACAGGACACGTTTACAAACACATGAAACAAACTGCATGGCACCTGTCACTCCGTAAGAAAGGCAGAGAGGTGCCAATTCAGACGGCTGGGCTAACTCGCCTGGGTCCTGACCTGTACCACCACAGTGTGGCAGAAATGTAACTACCTCCCTGACGCCCTCCCGAGCAGTCAGCTGTGCCCCGCTGACTCTGCGGTAGGACATTACCCATTACAGCAGCATTTGCATGAGTATTTCCAGGTCCAGCTGCAGCCTTGTGGCCACAGCAGAAGCCTCAGTGCCTTTGGCTTGCCCAGTGGGAGGTAGAGACAGCTTTGGTGATCCCTGATCTGAGCCTAGTGCCCATGGGAGCTTGTCAAAGGCCCTCAGAGCAAATCATGTTTCCCCTGGCTGGAGCTTGATATCCTTGCTTTAAAAAAGGATTTTTTAGTATTTACTACAGTAAAATTAAGTACTTTCAAATTTCTGCCAGATCCCCTGGAGATATATGGTTTATTGAAACAAAACAAACGTGACATTTGAAAGGCAGGAGACCCAGACCGTAGTCCCTGGCCCACTACTGACGCATTGGGTGGCTTCAGGCAAATAAACACATTATTTTCAATAAGCACAGAGTGGGCACTTGGCAGGTGGGCAGTGCCCCGAGGTCTGAGGGTGGGTCCAGTGATGAAACGAGGTCAGTGAAGACAAAGCCCTTTGCTGGGATCCATTGCCCAACATGGTGTTTTGTAGCTGGGTTCAAAGTGGACACTACACAATGTGACCCTAAAATGCCCGAATTCTTGAAGCTAAAGGAGATGAAAGAAACCTGTCACTTAAAGAAGGCAATACTGCATAAGAGCTAAGAACACAGCTTCTAAGAAGCAGACTCCACGGATCTGAATCCTGGGTCTTTCATTTTGTGAGCTGTAGTTTCCTCATCTGTAAAGTATGAATACACAGAAACCTACTTCCCACAGATTGTGATAAAGATGAGTTAATACAGGTTAAGTAAGCAATCCATTCACTGAACATTAGCTATTAACCAAAAGCTAACAAGGCACTATAATCAAATACAATAATTAACATATAATATTTTTTCCGTTTACAAAGCAATTTTTGTTTTTAAGGGACAGGGTCTCACTCTGTCGCCCAGGCTGGAGTACAGTGGCATGACCTAGCTCACTGCTGCAGCCTCCAACTCCTAGGCTCAAGCGATCCTCCCGCCTTAGCCTCCCAAAGTAGCTGGGACTAGAGGCAGGCACCACCATACCTGGCTAAATTTTTAACTTTTTTGGTAAACACAAAGCCTCACTTTATTGCCCAGGCTGGTTTCAAACTCCTGGCCTTGAGTGATCCTCTAGCCTTAGCATCCCAAAGTGTTGGGATTACAGGTATGAGCCACCATGCCCGGCCTATGAAGCAAATTTACATATCATTTTGGACTCCATGAGAGAGGTAATAATAACAAGACCCAAACTCGTACAACCCTTCAGAGCTGGCAAAATACTTTCTTTATTTTCTTTGAAGCTCATATTCTCCTCGTTTATTCCCTTACAAGTCACATTTCAGCAAAGTGACCCAGCAGCTTTGGGGAAAAAAAACAAAGCAAGAAGAACACCATACAGACCTTTAAGTATAAAAAAAAAAAAAAAACTGTTAAGATAAAAATCTCAATTGATAGCATAAATAGTGTTCTAAAATAAGGTGGAAGGATAATGCCTCAGATGCCATGTAAATGCTGATATTTCCATCTCAGACGTCTGTCCTGAATAACAGATTTGAACATCTACCTGCCTACTCAATGATTCCACTGGATTTCTAACAGAGTTCTCAAATTCAACATATCTAAAACTGAGCTCCTTGTTTCATATCTCCCTCCTCCCATAAACAAAACAGTGGATAAACTGTGATATAGTCACACACTAGAATATTACAGCAATGTATATGAAGGAACTGTAGCTATATCCAACAACACGGATGAATTTTACAAACATAATATGAAGGAAAAACTCAAGTTGCAAAAAGACCACACAGAATGTGATACCACTTTTATGTGTCTCAAAATGCCTTTAGGAATGCACATTTATGTGATAAAAATATATAAAGTTCTTTTAAAAAATCAAGAGAATTATGAATTTCAGAATAGCAAGGAAGCAGGAGAATGACAAGAATAAGGTACACAGAGAGACCCCGAAGTATCTGTAATGTGCTGTTTCTCAAATTAGATGCTGGGTCACTAGAGAACATTTTATAATTGTGCTTTAGGGTTTACTTGTATGTTACACATAATCTTTTCTACATAACAAATAATCAACAAATTAAAAAGACAGAAATGCCATCTCCAAAAATGAACGGTTTGACTCTTATTTCAAAACAGCAAACTAAGTAATGAAGGAAAGTAAATCTTGCCAAAAATATGAGGAAATTCATTTATGCTAATCAAGTTGGTTATGGGATATAATCACTTTAGCAAGGATGAATAAAACATGCATGTAACATGTGAATCAAATGCCAAGGAGAAAATGACCAGGTTTATATTAATAGATCAGAACACATTTATTTATCCAGCCACTTTTTCCTATTTTGCCAGCTGAATTGATGTTACTCATTTAGTGCTAATTGTTGAACAGGTGGAAAGTCTGTGGCCACACAGATGATCTCGTCTCCTGCACTGTTGGTCTCAGGCCTCTGGAGGTCAAGGCCGTCCAGCACAGCCACACCTGCTGAAGGCCAGTGGCTTTAGAGATACTCTTCTTTCCTCTATCAGCACCAAGAGCAGAGAGTTTACTGTAGCTAGACTCAGAATATTTTCTTCCTTCTAGAATTCTTAAAATGAAGAAAGTATCAGAGACTATTTTAGGAGGAAGTGATTGAGCTCAAAGCATCACCAGGCATGATGTGCCTTGTTTATCTGTTTGAACAGGCATAAAACAGAAAGAGACCTGGTTATTTCTTGTCTTTTTATATAAGAGCTGGATCTATTTGAGTGGCCAGGGAGAAGATAGTTTGATTCAGATTTGGCACAGGTTTAGGGGAAGAAATGTCTTTGTAGCTGGTCCTAAATATTATGGTAACTTGGACTGTGTTAGTCACCAAGGGAGAAGTTGCCACATGTTGTAACAGAAGCCATTAGGCTTGGCAAGAAAGAGAATGGACGAATTACAATTCAAGCAACACCATTTCTCCATCATGGCGGAGATGTGCTAGCCAGTCCTACTGCCTGTGACCGTCTTCTTTTCCTACAGCTGATCAAATCAAGCACTGCCCTTTCAAATTAATCTGCACTATAGTCTAAAGAATGCAAAATGCAGAAGTTGATTTTAATTTCTAATGAATTCTTAAGGAGAACTTTTTCTTCCCCCTTGCTAAAAAAAGGATAAAAAATTCAGAATAGAGATTCAAAATGAGGAGTGACAGCAAAAATTCTGAGTTTGAGAAGGTTGAGAAGGTACATTCTTCAAATGTATTAATTTTACAGCTATAAGAAGATACAAGACAGTCTTCTGTTTTGATGTATGCCCCACCACTCCCCATTTAAATTTTTTAGAATTACATTCTTGCCTGTCTCTGTCTTGCTATTTTGACTGGCCATTCCCAAACATAAACTGCCCTACTTTGCAGCATCCCAAAGCCAAGCAAAGGTGCCAGTATGGCACAGAGCCGGCTGTTAATGGGTTTCTACTGAGTGAATCTGCATTTTTGCACGGTGTTTGTTTGAACATATATTCCAATGCTTCTTAAAACAAACAATAATGGAGTTTCTACCAGGTGCTTTTAGATGAAAGAAAATTATAAAAGAAGACATAAAACTTGGCTCACAAAATAAGTATGCACACAGGTTCATATATTTCACGTATGAAATACACAAGCCCAGAGGCTATTCTTCTAGACCATGCCATCTTTCTTACAGAGAAGAAAAGAAAATTCACATTATGTACTGTAGCTCTACCAGAAATCATCATCATATACTTGTACAATCAAAGATAAGAATATAAGGCAGCTGGAGGCTAAGCACTGAATGTTGCCTAATTCTGATTTACATTTTTTGGTCAAGCTTATCATAAGTTACTATTTCTAAGAGGAAAGATAAGCTTATATAATAGTACTGAATCACTGGATTCCAGTTATCAGAAGCAAAGGAAATAAACCTTGAGGGGGGGAAAAATGGTACAAAATATAAATAGCTACTTGGACGTGATCACAGAGAAGAGAAGGAGTCTGTGAGTTGCTCAATATACAAGCCGTTGCCACGTTAATGACATTTTGGTCAATGACGGACTGCGTATACAACAGTGGTCCCATAAGATTACAATGCAGCTGAAAATTCCTATCGCCCAGTGACATTGTAGCTGTTGTAATGCCGTAGCACAACACATTACCTTTTCTATGTTTAGGTATGCTCAGATACACCAGTACTTAGCACTGTGCCACACCTGCCCACAGCATTCAGGACATTAACCTGCTGTACAGTAACATGCTGTACATGACAAGGAGCAACAGGCCGTGCCATGTGGCCTAGGTGTGTAGTAGGCTATATTGCGTAGGTTTGTATCATGACACTGCATGATGTTCACACGGTACCACGCACCTAACGCCTTTCTCAAAATGTATCCTTGTCGTTAAGTGACACATGACTGTACATGCATCAAGTACCTACTATGTGTCAGGTACTGCACTTGGTAGGTGCTAAAGTATGGTGGTGAACCCAATGAAAAAAAGTACCTGCCTTCACAGGGTTCAGAGTCTACCAGTGAAGAGTGGTGGGCAGTGGGGTACCCAGTATAGGAACAGCAGAGTGACCAAGAGCTTGAAAGCATTTGGTGAGGTTTAATCCTTGTTCTGCTACTTACCTTGGAAATGTTACTCAACTCCTTAATCACTGCTTTCTTTATGTGTAAAATGGGATGATAATGCCAGCCTCTTTGGGCTGCTGAGAAGACTCCAGGAGACAATATTTATAAAGCACTTACAACAGTACCAGGCCACAACGAGCTCAATAAATGGCAGTCACAAAGTCATGATGGTTATTCCCTCAGAAAGCCATGGGCACACACAAAGAAGTTCGCCATTTTCTTACTTGAACACACCCCAAGATGCTAGACACGGAACCAGCCCACATCACCACTTTATCACATTCCTGCATGACCCTGGGCAAATCAGATGTCCACCGGTGTCACTAGCCTAGACAGGAAAGTCTAGTTGCTAAAAATATACTCCAGCAGGTTTACAATGTTGCTATAATGGGAACGTTTTCTGTTTTTCAAGAAGGCAAGAAGCATTATTGGATGGCTTCTTAAAAAATAACTTACAAGCATTTTCTCTGTCAACACAAGCCCTGCCAGGAGCACCACTACCATAATGAACGTTCTGAATAGCTCCAAAGGGAAAGGTGCTCAGGACATCTTAAGCTGAGAAGCAGTGGGGTGGAGTAAGCAAGAGACAATCTCTGGAACCAGGCTCCTTGTGTCCCACGCCCAGCTCTGCCACTCATTAGCTGTGCAGCAATGACTATGTTGCTCACTGGGATGCAGTGTTTAAAATCTATAAAACGGGGGCCAGGTGTGGTGTATTAACACCTGTAAATCCAGCACTTTAGGAGGCTTTGGAAGGATAGCTTGAGACAAACATGAGCAAGAGTGAGATCCCATCTCCACAAAAAACAGAAAAATTAGCAGGGCATGGTGGCGTGTGCCTGCAGTCCCAGATACTTGGGAGGCTGGGGCAGCAGTCTGAGGTTACAGTGAGCTATGATGATGCCACGTCATCTAGCCTGGGTGACAGAGCAAGACTCTGTCTAAAAAAAAAAAAAAAATCCTGTAAAACAGGAATAATATTAGTCCCTATCTCATTGGGTGGTTGTAAGGATTAAAATCACTAGCACCTGTAAAGCAATTAGAGCAGTATCTGACATACAGAAAAGATCCCACACATGCTAGCAATAATCAGGCACGGCAAACCCAGGAGCTTTGTCACCTTGCTGATGAGAATATGAGAGCCAAACAGCAAGAAAGCAACTGAACCACACCAGAGGAAAACTGAGTTTTCTCCTTGGCTCTCCCATCAAGTTTCTGCATCTCCATGGGTACATCATGTCCCTTCTGTAATTCATTTTTTCTCATCTACATGACAAGCAATATACAGTACACCAAGAATGCCTTAGAGAGGCCTGACGCAGCTTTTTGCTAGTATCAACAGTAGCAGAACAATTTAAATTTCTGTATCTTCCCATCTGTACTAGTCAGGGTTCTCCAGAGAAGCAGAACCAATTGGGGTGGATGCTTGTGTATATGTGTATGTGTGTGCGAGAGAGAGACGAGACAGAGAGAGAGAGACAGAGAGAGAAGGAATCGGCTCATGCAATTACGGGGACTGGCTAATCTGAAATCGGCAGGGCTTGCTGGAGACCCAGGAAAGACTTGACGCTACACTTTTGAGTCTGGAGACAGAATTTCTTTTTCTCTGGGGATTTCAGACTTTTTTGCCTAAACGCTTTCAACTGATTTAGATGAGGCCCATGTATATTAAAGGATTACCTGCTTCACTCAAAGTCTGATTTACATGTTAATCTCATCTAAAAAATACCTGAATGGAGACATCTAGACTGGTGTTTGACCAAATACCTGAGTACTATGGCCCAGCCAAGATGACACATAAAATTAGCCATCCACCATCCTTTCAAAAGAGGTAGTGCACAGATGGTTTTTCGCTGAGGAAGAAGCCTCTAGACCAGAGAGCAATTTAACTTTCTGTTAGAGACAAGAAATCCAGACAAGGCACACTCGTCTGCGGAGGCGAACTCTCGGCGTGACACAGAGTCCAAGGCAGTCCTCGCTCTGGCTCCCGCCTACTGTCTCCCCTCATCTCCTTGCGACTGGTCCCTACACTCCAGCCACACAGAGTTCGCAGTTCTTTCGATGTGCTGTGCTCCTCTCTCGCCTCTGGGTCTCAGTACGTTGTATTTCCCCTGCTTGGGAAATGCCTTTTCCCCACTTTCTATCTCAGCCCTCCTCGTCTGAGTCTCAGGGTGAGCACTACAACTGCCTTGACAGGTTCCCTGACCCGACAAGGTCAGAGCCCGGGCAGGCGTCCCTATGGCAAATCTGCACTTCCCCTTGCGTCACACACAGCAGCCTGTCCGCTCTGCAAAGGACGACGACTATGCCGCTGTCGTTCACCACTGGATGAATCATTCTCACTGCCAAGGTGGTCCAGAAAGACACTCAACAGCTATCTGCTGAATAAAAGAGCACGCAGAGGGTTTCTAACCTCGTCCCTGAGATTCAGCTCCATATCTCCAGCCACTGGATGGACACCTAAATGTCGGAATCTCACCAGCACCTAAACTGAATATAGCTCATCCTTTCTCTCACATGTGCTGTCTTCCAAACCTAGGACAGTAGAAAGAACACAGGCTTGGGGGTCAGGAATGCCTACACCAAAATCCCTGTTCTACATCCTATTAGCTGTACAATTTTAGACCAATTGCTAACTTTCTCTGATTCTTAGTTTTCTCATCTCTGAAATAAGGATGAAAATATCAACTCCAAAGGATTAGAAGATTAAATGCTATAATACCTGTGAAATGCCTGGCAGATGGCCCAGTAGTAAGCGGCACCAGGGCTCAAATCTGGAGCTATTTGCTTCCCTCTCCCCCTCCCCACCAGCCAACTCCTATCATCTGGGCAATTCCTAAATCCTATCTCTTGAACAGGTCTCTTGTTCTCCAATCTGGTGGTTTCCCCTTGCTCAGGCCCTCCTCACCTCTGTCCTGGACCATTACATGGGCTCTAACAGACTTCCTGGCTCAGCTTATTTCACTAACCAAAGCCCCACACACTGGTACCAGACTAGGCTTCTTCAGGAGAGATCCTATTGCCGCTCTCCAGACCAAAATTCTTCCACTGTTCGTTCCCCAATGACTTAGTATTAAGTTTAAATAACTCAGTCATATGACATTCAAGGGCCTCCTGGTTCTGGCCTTCAGGGACCTTTGCTACCTTATCTCCTCCTTAGTCACTTTTACTCACACTGTTTCCCTGAAGCTATGAATCTGTTACTGCCTAATTGGTACACTGGTACTTCCCACCCCTGTCTATGCCTTTGCTCATGTTTCCCTGGACAAGGACACTTTCCAAGTCCCCAAGTCCAACACTACCTTTCTTGCATTGCCCAGCTCAAACGCTCTTTATCCGTGATGCATTTCCTGATCAGCCAGCCACAGATAATCTTTCTTTTCTACAAACTTGTGGTTTGTTTCATTTATTTCTCTCTCTACTGTTTATATACTGATCTTTCTCTGCAGTTACTCTAATTATATCTGTGCACAGAACCTTAGCTTCAAGCTCTTGCAGGGTGGCGTCATGTCCCAACCCACACCGTCAGGCTCTGGAAAAGCACCCAGTGAGTGGCAGCTCCACGTACACACCTGCAGGGCCCTACCGAGCATCACCAGCCTTCAGTGTGTGCAGTCAAATAGCTCAGCCTCCCGATCAGCTCCTGGAACAGTGCCTGGCACAGAGCCACATGCCACAAATAATTGTTAATTGAAATTATCTACCAGGAAGACCAACCATTGGCTATAGAACAGAAGCTCTGTCCCTGTGGAACAGAATATGGAAGGGGACTATGAAGAAGTCTTCTCTCTCCCCATAGTTAGAGATGCAAGAAAGCTTCAAGCTCACTGTCTCCCACAGGCTACACAGCTACTCTCAGCAAAAAACATGACGTGTAATGCTTTGGTGTATTCAGTATGTCAAAACGACCCAACTTTAACATGCAAAGCAGAATCATTCCTCAAAAGAGTCTTTGGAGAATACAAAGTGATTCTAACAATGTCCCAAACCTTTCTGGACCTTACCTTTTATACAGCCACAACTTCTTTTGGTTTTAAAAAAAAATATGACTATTACAGAACAAAAGCCTTTCAACTGACTGAGTTATAGAATTTCAGAAATAAATCCCAGTCTACTCATCCTTAAAATAAGAAGAGATTTTCTTCAGGGTTTTCATTTCCAAAATTTTATTCTATAAGCCACTTTATAGATTGTGAACACAATACTCTTTTTCCATCAAATCTTTTTTTTTTTTTTCCTGAGACAGAGTTTTACTGTTGCCCTGGCTAGTGTACAGTGTGTTATCATAGCTCACTGTAACCTCAAACTCCTGGACTCAAGCGATCCTCCTGCCTTAGCCTTCCGAGTAGCTGGGACAACAGGCATGTACCACCATGCCCAACTAATTTTCTATTTTTTGTAGACCTTTGCTCAGGCTGGTCTCGAACTCCTGGGCTCAAGCGATTTTCCCATCTCAGCCTCCCAGAGTGCTAGGATTGCAGGTGTGAGCTACCATGCCTGGCCTCCCTTTTAAAATTTTATTTTAACCCCTCTGGGCTCTAGCAACACCACGTGCACTCTGTTATAGTACTTGTCAGTCTGCAGTGTTACTATTTTATATGTCATTTATCTTACTAACCTGTGTCTTTCTGGGATGCCAGATCATGACCTGTCAGTTTTGAATCTGCAGTACCTTGGAATGTAGGAGATGGCTCAGTACATGTTTACATGTTTACAACATGAATCACTGACTCAAATCAGTTGTGTGATCATCTACCATATTCATCAGAGTTACTACTGGCTCTTTCCTACCCCCCAGGGACAGATTTCCCTTGAAATCTGCGGACAGTCAAAAGAAGACAGAAAGTTAAGACAAGGGCAAACAAAAAGTTCAAAATGTGTCCCTGGCAAAGGCGGCATCACTGCAGCTAACACGCATGCGTATGTTTGTGTCTTTTGCTATGTGAGTTAAAGTACTAATCTCATGACTTCAGAGTCACACTTTATAGACATGCTTTGTTTATTCAGTCCCCTTAAAATAAACACCGATGGGCAAAACCAAATTAATTTAAACCACACCTTAACCAGGATAGTCAAGTACCGAGTTGATTATCTACAATTACCACATAAGAAAACTGAAAAAGCCAAAAAGACCTGCCTGCTCGGCACGGTGCAACCTTCACTGATGAGGATGCAACCCACTCTTCAGGTCTCCTCCGGTCATACAAGCTGGACCTCGGTATCTTCAGAAACCTATGCACGTTCTTCCCAAGATTCAACAACATAATCACATCTATATTTCTAAGAATGTTCGTTACAAGTTGGTGACAATTTTGAAACAAGCTCTAAATGAAATGAGAGACATGACTCACATTTGAGCTTTCCATATATATTGTTATAGGTTTGAGAAATACCATATTTCCATGTCACAAAGAGATAATCTTTCTTTTATACAAACTTGTGGTTTGTTTCATTTATTTCTCTCTCTACTGTTTATAAAATCCAGCATATTCTGGGAAGTCCATATCTACTGTCTGGGAGCTAAAACAGAGTAAAAACAATCTTTATAGAAGACTATTAACACTTTGCTTAAGTATATAAAAACTGAACATAAAAATAACTGAAAATTTTAGAATTTTTCAGTTATAAATACAGTTTTGATGAAAGAGAGAACATATTTTTCATATTTTCTTGAATACTTCTAAAAGCAGCACATATCTGTTCTATTTACACAGGTGGAAACTGAGGCAAGAAAGCACAATCATTTTGTTGGAGTATTACTTAACATTTCAAAAGTAATTAAGCCATGACCTCAAACTAACTAAATTCTCCTGTAGCATATCCTTATGAGCAAAGGGCTAAAAGGCTTACTGTTTAAGAAAGACAAAACAAAGTGAATTATTTCAACGATCGGTCCCAAAGCTGCAGTGGACCGCTGGGTAACTTGGACATCTGTCACCATCCTTGTTCACGTTTCCCCTGGGATGACACGTATGTACCATAATTAATAGGTATATACCATAATTAACAAATTAATTGATCTTGATGATAATATTCCTGCACATCCCCACATCTCCTGTACATAGCCATATGCTGCCATCTTCTGATGATGCCCAGTGGAGTGTAAACATTTTCCCATGAAAAAGCAAAATCAATAAAAGTAAAGCTTCCCATTTTTCCTGCCAGGAGTACCCTAGGTAACAAACGGGGCAGAGACACTAACACAGAGATTACAATATTCTCAGACACAATTCAGGCAGAACTTTAAATGGATAAATCCATGTTACAAACTTTTTTCGTAAGTGCCAAGCATGCTTATGTTACTATTCATTCTGAGATAGGCAGATCATCAATGACCTTCTGGGTCACTGACTCGGAGAAAGCTGACTATAAAAAAGAGTGGGAGAAAAATAAAAGGGGGGTTGCTTCCTCCCACCCCAGACCCCCTACTGCCTTGAATGAAAGAAAACAGAAGGCAGCCAAACTCCCCTCTAATTAGGAGGGACAACTCAGAAGGGGACAGTCCTGCTTGCTTGGCACTATCTTTAGCAAGACCGTTGCGATGGTAATACTCTGCTCACCCGCCCTTGTTTCAAACTGCTTTCTCTTGAATTTACAAACTGAATTTCTGCACATTTAATTGTGAAAAAAATTATAGCTCTGACCACAATGCTATAAAGAAGATACTTAAAGATGTTTGCTGAATTAATAATTCACAGACATTCATATGAGCAGCCTGGATTGTTTCAAACGAAATACAGCCACTCTGAGTCCTATCACCACCACTTTGAGATAAAATGTGAATTCCCGTGACAGGGGAGCTCCAACTTAAGTTCACACAACACTCCATACTAGGTCAGAAAATAAGACCTTGATTTCTGCCTTCCAGTTCTGCACTACAGTCATGCTGCCTTTTACCTTCAAGTTGTCACTATTCAGGTTGAAAAAAATCAGATGAGTCCATTTTATAAGGGAAGAATTTAATTACAAATCACAAACCACATCTGTTTTGCACTTTCAAAACCCAGAATTTTGCATTAAACATTAATCAAGCCAAGCAAGATCTCTGGAGACAGGATCAGAATTTTTTTAAAAAATGGAAAACAGAAGACAAGTGTCAGAACTAGGCTAGTATAATAGAATCTTCTGTGTAGGCGATGAAACCTCTTAATTATTTTCTAGAGGCTATGAAACACATTTTCCACAAATCTACAAGGCACAAAAACTTTCCGACATGAAGGAAAAGTTCAGTTGCTGTGGACGAGGTTAGGTCTCTATACATTTTATCCCATTTTTATATTAAGCCTGTTTTTATAAACATCATCAAATAATTTACATTCTGTCAGCTATTTCCTGATGGGTTTTAAAGTGCAGCCTCCGGTCCATGACCTCTTCCCACCTACTTTCTGCACAGTTCCCACGCAGGGATCCCCTGCCTTCATACCTGCTTCCAAATGGAGATCGGGCAGTGAACTGGGGCTATTTTGCTGGACGTGCGCCTTCACACTGTGTAAAAAGCCTGTGTCACTGTCATTTACCTAATGGCAAAGTTCTTGGACCATTTTTTTTTTTAAAAACAAACTTTTTGTATTTTCTCCCTGATAATAAAGTCCAATCTCTTCCTATCTCTAAAAAGCAAGCCAGCACACTAGATATGGGGAGAGAGAAAATATAAAAGAGGCAATTAGCTATTGAACAAATTCCATATCCTCCTTCCCAACGAAGGGGAAAATAACTTGGCATTTGCCAGATATCGAGTGTCTAATAATGTCAGCAAGAAAAAACATGTAGGAGAAACTGACTAACAAAGAAACAAACAAAACTTACTTTGTTTTCCAGCATGGTAAGCAGGTCAGGAATGAGGTGACGGCAATTGCTTTAAGGTCCCTGCTTTCACTTTAAAAACCGTGTCTGTGCTTACACCCAGGTAGCTGTGGAACTCCAAAACGTCTGCGCTTCTACAGATGCCCCAAGTTCACAGTTCATCTCAGAGGCACTGAAGACACTTCTGAGGATCAGGAATCCCTAGGACAGCCCCAGGCGACCTCCGGGTGCCACGTGGCACCGCGGCTGTTGTGACTACACGCACGAACCAGGGACACCCACTTGTTAGCTCAGACACCAGGCAGCCAGCAGATATCTGCTCAAATGCATGTCCAGAGACTCAAGCCTCTGGCATTCTCAGGTTCAAGGTTGGAAAACGCATTAAGATGAGAGCCACGCAGTCAGCAGTATTCTGGGCCATTAACTTTCTCGTACTTAAACGCCTTTCTAAATAAGAGTCAAAGGTACAAAACTAGGAGGAATATTTTACTAGTGATTGCGATTTGCATTTGCCATGTTTTGAAAGTCCTGGGTCATATCTTGTTCCCTAAAACTGTATTTCAAGAATCCTAGGATCAGAAGTATTTTCATTTCCTTTGTGAAAAACACAGAATCAATAAAAGACAGAAAAAAATATATAAAATATAATTCTGCTTAAAAATGTCACCATTACTAAAATCTCCTCTGGCCAATTTTTTAAAAACCAAGAAGAAAAAAAAACAGATATAAATTCAAAGTTTGTTTTGAAAAATTACTTCATCCAATGTACTGTCCAGCTCATAAAAACAAACCTTCTTCCAGCAAAACGGGACACTTTGACCTTGTTTACTGCACTGTTTTGAAACCGCTGTCTCGTAACTCCTGACATCACTGGTGGTGCATTAGCACCTTGACTGCTGTTGGCTGCACACGCTGCTCCCCCGACTCTCCTCGGTCACCCGTGGTTGAATAAACACCCCGCAGAACGGTAAGGATAGTGGCATTAGCATTAAACCCACAGAACTCACATGAGACCTTTTAGAAGTGTCACATCTCTCTGATCACTTTTACAAGAAAACAAAAGCATGATACATCTGATACTTTTTAAGTACCAGCACCCAGACCTAGTCCAGATGATGCTTTTTTCTGACTCTGTCCCCGTCCCAGAGACGGGCTTCCTTTCTTACCCATCGCCATATTAGCGAGAATTTCAGCCACAGAGCGTTACTAACAGAAGAGCCCAATGTACTTTCCACCAATAAAAAAGTCCCACAAACTTTCCTAGGGGAGAATCTATTTTAGTATATTTTAGAGTTTCAAAGAGTATTGCATTCTTAAGTTTGATAAAGTCAAATTTACCAATGTGTTTTTGTTTTGGTGTTGTATTTGTTGCCTTTTTAAAGAAGTAATCTTCTCCTGTAAATCTGACACATTTCCCTTCTGCGTTCCCCAATTCTTATTCTAAATACATCGAAATCAAAGGATATTTGCAACCACTGGAAGCAAGTGAGAGTTCAATTTGTGGGAACATCTCCCATACCTCACTTCTTTAAATAAAAACTAAATCCTGATCCTACAACGACAGTGCAATCTTACAGAGTAATAAAAACCCAAGTTTAACTGGTCTAAAATCAACTGACACCCTTTATTGAAACCACTTACGAAACATGAAGTCTTCAAACTTACAGTCATCAAGAAATAAAGAACACAAAATACATATTTGAGCAACGATAGCCCTTGTTTGTCAGAGAGGCGTAAAGAGAAAAACACCCAGAGTTAATACAATTAATTGGCTCTAGCTAAAGAACCACTAAAAAGACCCTCCAAACGTCATGCTGTTACTATGACAACTTCAAAACTGCTTTGAGAAGATGTGATGGACTGTAAGGTCCATGATAAAATAAGTGTCAGCCTGCCTGCTAGAAATTACTTTCATTTATATCAGGCAGCAGAAAGGCTAAATGGCCATTTACGGTTCTGAAATATCAATTGTTACCTTTTGATAGATGCTGTACTCTTCATTCAGATCATAAGAAAAGTAGTAAGTAAATGAATCTCTCAGTAATCGGAACCATTTTGATTTCAGTTCTACAACTATAGCACTCCCACGGTCTACCTAGTTGGTACATTATTTTTATAATGAAAGCAAAGTCTGATTCAATCTGAAAAGGAAGGGACTAAAAAAAAAAAAAACCAACCATAACAATCTCTCATTTCCAAATATAAACAGGCAAACACATACTCACTCTGATCTTTAAGGGTTATCATGAAACAGAAAAAGAAAATAGCATTTTCCCCTTAAAATTCCTGCTCTTAGGTATTTAGGCTGATTTACATTTTACGTAATCTTGATGGCTCAATCAGGAAGTGAGAATTTTAAGTGCGTGTGTTATGGACGGGAGGAATCATGTGACCCACAGCAAAGAAAATTATGCAGCAGACTAGTACACTAAAAAAAAACAAACTTAACAGGAGTTTAAAAATAGTGTCTTTGGGATACACCAACCCATAAATATATTATGGCTTTTAAGAAATAACAACTCACTTGGAAGCCTTAAAAATAAATCCCCAGGACTGCTTTAAAAAATATTACGAGATCAAAGCAATGCACAGTGAGAAATTAAAGTTTAATTATCAAAGAGACTGTTTCTCTGAAGTTCATATCCATCCAAGGTTTATGTTAAAGGCTATTTTTCATTATTATTTGAAGATTAGGCAATACATAATCAAGCAAAACACAGGCTGCAGCTGTGTACAAAGACTTAAGCTTTATTTACTATAAATAATGCTGTGGTTCCAGGAGCATAAAGAAAAGTGCTTAGATTTATAATCCAGACCCCCATATAAGTTTATAGATTTCAAGTGGTCATTGTATTTTATTATAGCAAATACATTTCTCAAGAGGAAAAGGTTAGGGCCATAGAAATATCCACCTGAGGTATCTAAGCTAAGGTATTCTAATAGTATCTGAATCATCTTTGTGTGTTATGTTACACCACAAAATCAGACCATGTTCACTCACTCTAGAAATCAAAAAGTGGGAGCTGAATATTAGGACATTTCAGTAAGTATAATGGATGGACCAATAAATGACTTTATATTGCAAAAACTACTTAAGACATATTCTTTGTGCTACTTCTCTAAAATAGGATATATTAATATAAACATAATTAAAATTTAAATGATTTGGCCTGTGGCTGCTTTGTTTCCCAATGCAATTTCTGTTATTAGTATATTAATAAGTAAAAATTTATTAATACCCATATATAAACAATTAACATGGTTAAGGGCAGGTATTTATATCTCATAGCTATTATTTTTATCACTTTAATGCTTAATACTTCTCAAAGTACAATTTGTATTTTTATTTCAGTTTATTAAAAAAGTTTATACCACATTTCTGGGCAAGTGGCGGGGTGGAGTCAGTGACAGGATCAGTTCCGAATATTTCTAGATTACTAGCTCATCTTTCTTTAATTCTTAAACATAAGAGGAAGCTGAGGAAAAGCAGAGATTATGAGAAAAGACAGAAATCTTTCAGAAGGGAAACTTAAGGTAGATTAAGAAAAGTTAGGGAAAGTAATAAGGACAAAAATCTTCCAGATAGGATATTAAATGACATTTGTCATCATTTTACTTAAGTTAACATCATATGTATTGACTGAATTAAGGAAAGATGAACTAGTCACCAGGAAATATCACCAACAGATTGATTCATGGCAAACCCAGCTCTGCCACTTGCTTAGACTCTAATTTATTTAGAATAAATCTCAGAGAGTGGACATCTCAACTACCCATTCTTTAAATCAGAAAATTAGAGGAGTTAGGAGACTTTGCCACATTACACAGATAGCTGACTGACAGCTGAAACCGGACCCAAGATTTCTGAATTTCCTAGATGAGGGCTCTTTTTCACTACATGCTGCCTTGCATCTGTAACCTGAGGTTCAAGGAACTCTCCAAATAGCCAAAGTTTCTTATCTTAGTTGTGGATAATTAAAACAGCATCAGGATTTGGACAGCCTCACTCTGGACCACGCTTTTCATACCTCCTGAGCTGGGGAGAGACCCGCAAGTTCTGGGGTGAGGGGCAAGGCTTCCTCATTTTTCCCAATGGTTCAAATCATAGCTATTCTAGGATTTGGAATAAACACAATAACAAGATAATATTCTAGAAAAATTCAAATAAACTCCTATTTCATAATAGTCACCAAAATTAAATCTGTGGCAATTAAAGAGTTGAATATAAAACAAAAAAAGAAAACTAAGTTAGAAGAAACTATTTCTGAATTTGGCGGGGGGAAGAAGTCTTAGCTTTATAGAAACAACAAAAAAAGTAACAAATGGCAAAGTAATGTGAATCAACCTGATCAACCACATCAAAACGTAAAACCTGTGTATGACAAAAAACAGCAAGCAAATTGAAAGGAAAGCAAAAAATAAAATGCTGGTAACAGGATATATTCTTTGCAGTATTTATGAGTGTGAAAGGCAAAACATATTCACAGACAATTCACCAAAAATACAGAAAGCCAACTAATCTGAAAAATGTTCAGTTTCACTATCAAATGCCAAAATTTTTTTCACCAATCAAATTCACACAGATGGACAACAAAAAGAATAAAGCTACTCAAGTGAGGTGAGACAAGCATTTCAGGTCATCAGTAATATCTGTTTCTTAAGCCTTAAAACTGTTCTGACTCATAACATGTCTATAAATATCTACTAAGGAAACAATCACAGCTACATAGGAAGATAGCTTTACAAAGACATACTTAACAATAACGGAAAACTGAGAACAACTTAAACCTCCAAAAGTGGAGGGGGAGCATGTAACTAAAAAAATCATAGTAAATTCATAGCTTAAATGATGATTTTTGGAAGATACTTAATGATACTGGAAATCACAAAATTTAATGTTAGGTGCAAGTGCTGGATATAAAACTGTATATAAACATGACATTAACGTTGCCAGGTAAGGAAAGGCAGTAAGGGAGACGGGAGGGAAAACCTGATCTCAAAATGAGAGTGCAAAAGAACACATTAAAAAAGCTTATGAAAAAGCAAATAATTTAGATTGTCATTACTTCTTTATAATCTTGAGATGCTTGGAATTTCCTGTAGGAAAGACATTATTTTTGTAATTGGAAAGATGCTATTTAAGCTGATGAACACTCTATAAATATTTCTCAGCTATATGAAAACCATTAAAAAACTTTTTAAACAAGGTTATGTTACAAAAAAGGAAGTGCAAAACAATATGATCTTTTAGCATGTAAAAATTTATATTAAAAAGACCAGTAGCATATGGACCAGAATGTTAATAATGGTGCTTTAAAAGGCAGTGCTCTTGTAATATTTTTTCTATACTTTACAAGTTTTCTATGATTGTCATATACTGTTTTCATAGTAAGAAAAAAATATATAATAATTATAGGACTGATGCATCAAGAAGCTGCTACAATTAATGGTTAAATTTTTAAATGCAGAATGTCAACAGCCACAAAATCTGCCCTACCACTAAGGGATTTTTTTTCTTTTAATTTAGAAACTACTGGTATATCTTCAGAAAACAGCAGGAATCAGAGCATGTGTAGGAGGTGGTAATAATTCACATTTCTTAGCTGTCAAACTGTCTTCTTTGTTTTCTCAGAGCAAGGTCCTGCTGCACCATGGGGATCTCGACAGTAAGGTCATTACCAGGAAAATGGCCCGGAGGTCGATGGGGAAAGAGTGGTAAATGGTCAAGAGAAAGACAGGAGTCCAGGAAAACAGAAGTGTCAGGGGCACAGGATCAAGAAATCATTAGATCCAAAAGAATTCAAAGGAGGGACTAAAAGAGGTGCTTGTACACCCACACTAATAGCAGCATTATTATTGTCAGAAGAGGGCAACGATCCAAGTGTCCATCAACATATGAACAGATAAATGAAATGTGGTATATCCACACAATGGAATATTAGCTATAAAAAAGGAAGGACATACTGTAAATGCTATGACACTGGATGAACCTTGAGGACATTATGCTAAGTGAAATACAGCTAGATAGAAAAGGACAAACACTGTATGATTTCACTTATACAAGGCACCTAGAGAAGTCAAATTCAAAGAGATAGAAAATAGGTGGTTGCCAAGAGCTGGGGGAAGGGGAGAATGGGGAATTGTTTAAAGGGTATAGAGCTTCGGTTCTGAAAGATGAAAAGAGTTCTGGAAATGGATGGTGGTGATGGTGTTTGCCACCATCCATCTTACTTTCCTATCTTAGTCATGGATAGTTGAATGTATTTAATACCAATGAATTGTATGCTTAAAACCAGTTAATGTGAATGCATTTAATGCCAATGAACTGTATATCTAAAAACAGTTAAGACGGTAAATCTTATGTACGTTACTGCAATTAAATATAACACATATATTTTAAGTGTATATATTCACATCTACAGATATACTTTTATCTACATATGTGTATATGTACACATATATACAGTATATGTATATCTACATGAAAGACAGAAACCATGAGAACTGTAAGTCCTAAGGAAGCCTTCTGATGTGTCATGAAGCAAGGTTTAAAGGACATCAATGGTGCAGGCATCAAAACAGACCTTACTTCTGATATTAAATTCTTTAAATATAATTACAGAAGTCAGTTCAGAAGTGAAAATCAAGATCAAAAGTGAAAATAAGAAGGGACATTGTGTTTAACTTGAGGAGAATATACCAGACTTCTCTGTGGTTTTTTGAGACCCTCTCATTATAGCCAACTTGAAAAATTCCCCACAACCAGGAAAGAACCTACAAATCCAAGCACACAATGACATTTTCTCATCAACTAGCAGGAAAAAAAACATAAGAGAAATCTGAGTGTCCTAAAAATGTAATCCATACTATTCCACATTATTGTCACAGAATTAAAAAATTTTCGAGCTAGAAAAAGGCACTTAGGTAGAGCTGTCATGGGACTGGGACCCCCAGAAAGGTTTGCGCAAGGTTACTCAGAAATGCTAGACTTAAAGACAACCCCTGGGGGATTGTTATGTTTTATTTTTTAAAGGTAAGAAGCATAGCATAATGGGAATGTCCTTTCTAGTCATTTGATTAATTTTGTTCCAAAAATTGGGCAACTTGGATCAATTTGAAACCTGCTGGATATGAGGTACCAGTGAGATATCAAAGTGGAGATGTCCAGTTGGCACTGAAATGTAAGCAGGGAGCTTAGAGACAGACAGAAGAACCTGCAAGGGGCAATGAGGAGGAAATGCCAGAAGGGGGGGACAGTGTCCTGGAAGGCCAGGGAGGAGAGGACATCAAACACTGCTCTCTGCTGAGAGGTCAGGGAAGAAAAGAATCCTAATACATCTGAGAACATGGCCACAGGAAGGACAGGAGGGTGACAACCAGCTTTGGCTAGAGCAGTACCCATTTGGTCACAGGTGCAAAAGCCAGACTGGAGTGGCCTGAGGGGCAGGCAGGAGTAAGGAAATGGAGGTGGTAACCAGACACAATTCTTCCTAACACGCAGCCCCGGCGGGAGAAGTGAATGAAGAGCTACCTTGAGAGGCAGGGCAATACTGAAGGCCTGTTTTTTAAAATGCGAAAGCCTTAGTAGGTTTCAGCGCTCCCAAGAATAAGTCAGTGTAGAACGAGAGGTATAAGGTCAGAGAGAGGAAGTCTCTGAGAAGGTGGGAGGGGATGGGGATGGAGTCCAAGGCCTTGGACAAGAAGAAGGACTCCCCTCCCACCGAGACAGGAGGCAAGGAAAACCAGGCAGGTGGAGAGCAGGTGTGTGGATCTACAGTGAGAACCTGAGGGAGGCCACCTTTTGGTGTCTCTTCCTTCTGTGACGTAGGGGGGACAGCCAGCTACTGAGAACAGTGAGTGAGGTGGAGGAGTCAGAGAGTGGACAATGGGATGGAATGAGCCAGCCGCCACAGCGCAGAACGTGTCTTGTCAAATGTATTTCTCCTGCACATCAGATCACGAGTGCCATATCCCAGTCCTCCGTGCACCTGTGGCATTTGCCAAACAACACTGAGAACACAAAACTCAACTACGCTGAGCAGGCCTCGTGAGAAGTCTCATCTTCCACGTAGTAACATCTGGGAAGTCAGCTGTAATAAACAATATCACTTTTCTGTAGGCCTTCACCACATACATACAACAAAAGACAATGTTCATTCATATAGAACACGGTGGCCATCCCATGACAATGTGCAGCAGGATCACTCTTCATTCTACAGTCAAACCCAGGTTGTGTGTGCTACCAAAACGTGATGTTGACTGAAATTACGTCATTAGTAGTGCATTAACAGACCTTCACGTGTGGTCTGAGCTGGGGTTTGTTTCTGGCATGGTCAACCCTACTAAAGGTGAACAGGTGACTGCAGTGAGGGTCAGACTCTTTCCAACTGCCCGAGCTGGGCAGGAAATTTCAGTGCGCAGAGGCCCATCCCAGCCACTTCTCCCAGACTCAGCTCTCATTCCAGGCCTTGCCAGGAAACTGCTGCAGAAAGCAGAAACAGGGGCCAGGAGCCGAGCACAACTATACAAGTCCAAACACAGGCTAGGGAAGGTGGTATTTCAACTGAGTGGATGTTGTATTTTACTTGAGCATGAGGAAAGGAAGATGTGAACTTGAAATATGTCTTTGCTTGTAAAGGCCTTTTGTATACACAGAAATAATGCCAGTGATGAATATGAAGCCCCCCTGGTATTTTTAGGGGATACATCTCCAAAGGTACTCAAAAGAACAACCTTTAATTCTATATCCTTTTGGGAAAGAATGGGAATTAATAGTAAAACCTGAGATATCTGAATCATAGGATCATGGAATATACTTTTGCTTTTTATTTTCTTTTAAAAAATTCCTTTTCTGTGTTCTTTTATTACAGAAGTGACGTATTAGTACCAGCCAACACTTAAACAGTGCTCACTATGAACCAGGCACAGCTCTAAGCCTTTTGCCTACCTTAACCCACCCCGTGAGGCACGTGCTTTTATTCCTCCCATTTAGGGAAAGGCACAGAGGGGCTGATTTCTCTGTCTACGGTGAGTAGCACAGCTGTGGCGGCACTCATATTCCAGTCCAGGCAGTCTAGTTCCAGAGTCTTGCGCTAATCACTTCACCACACTACCATACTATTAAAGCACCAAACCAAAATTCTAAAATTTAGGGTATCAAAAAGAGACAATCAACGCTTATCCTACCTCTGTAACAGAATAATTTTGGTACATTTCCTATTCTATTCACCCTTTTGTTTTCAAATCAAGGAATCTTTTAAAAGAAATAGAGTTTTACTATATTCAAATAAAAATGCTAAATAAAACTGTTTACAAAAACTTTGTCAAGTAGAGATTCTACTCCTATGCGAGGCTTGTTGAAAATCAGCAGATCTATTTTTGCATACAATATACTTGTTATTAAAACAATTTTTCCTTACAAGCTTCTTTACATTATGAAAAATGTCTGTCTTAAGAGTTTATTTTTTTGTCTGGCCCACATTTCATTACAAGTTCCAAATCACTCATTTTTGAACCCATATATATCCAAGTTTTCAAATAAGCACACTGAAGTTAAAATATTTGGTTCTCCTAGAAGTCGCCTGCAGGCTCCTGTTGGATCTCATTTTTTATGGTATATTTCTGTGCAGATAAGAACATCACATCTAACATGAGAATACTAGGACTTCTCAGCAGGGTTAGCTTCATAAAACAAGCAAAAAATGCCTCCCACCACCCTGCACAGCTGCTGTCAGTGACTCTGACGCAAATGTTCCATGATATGGAAGTCAAAGACTATGTACCAGTCACTTGAGGTTTATTAAGGTTGACCAAAGTGAACTGCTATTTCCTAGACTTAATAGTATATTGCCACATATGGTCTATGCAAACATTCTTTAAGTTCCCACACATACATGGAGAATTGGTGTTCAACAAAGGTGCCCAAGTAATTCAATGATCAAAGTCTTTTCAACCAATCATGTTAGAGCAACTGGGAAAGTGTATGCAAAAAAAATGAACCTTGACCTCTACCTTAGCCCATATACAAAAGTTAACTGGAGATGCATCATAGACCAGAGCATAAAAGCTAAAACTATAGGTCTTCTTAGAAAAAGCACAGGAGAATATATATGTACAACCTTGCACAGGCAAAGATTACTTAGGAAACAAAAAATACTAATAAGAAAAAAATTTGATTAATTACTTCAAAATTAAAAACTTCTCATCAAAAGAGAGTTTTAAGAAAATAAAAGGTATGCCACAGACTGAGAGAATATATATTTATATTACAAATTTCTGACAAAAAATTTTATCCAAAATATTTATATAAACTCCCACCAATCAATAGCAATAAGAAAAGGAATTAAATATAGGCAAAAGGGGAAAAAAAACAGGCAAAAGACTTGAGCAAGTACTTCAAAAAGGAAGACAGATGAATGGCCAATAAATACACGTGATTCATCAAGAAAATGCAAATTAAAAACCCAAATGAGATACTACTTCATATCTAGGAGAATGACTACAGTTAGAAAAACCAACAATACACAAATGTTGAGAAGAAATCAGAGCACTTGGAACTCTCACATTTTGCTTGCTGGAGTATAAAATGGTACAATTACTTTGGAAAATGACTTGGAAGTTTTTTTTGGAGGTAAACATACACCTACTGGGTGGCCCAGCAATTAAGCCTAAAAAAGCACAAGAGTAAGAGAGAACTCATTCATAGAAGCTTAAAATTCATGATAGCCAAAAAGGTAAAAACAATCGAAATGTCAACCAACGGGAGGACGGATTAAAAAATTGGGTCTATTCATACAAGGGAATACTACCCAGCAACAAAGGAAGAATGAACTACTAATACACACAACAACATCAAACTGTTGGTGAAAGAAGCCAGACACAAAATAGTTCATACTCTTATGATTACACTTATAGGAAGCTCAACAACAAAACTATGGTTGACAGAAATCAGAAAGTTTTGCCAACGAGGGAGGGAACTGAATGCATACGGGCACGAGGGAACACAGTGACAGAGATGTTCTGTCTTGACTGGTTGGTTACACGAGCACACCCAACATCTGAGAGCATTTCACTGCATGTAAATTTTACATCAATTAAAAAGGAGAGCTGGTAGGGCTCCCTAATTGTCCTGACACCCCCAGGTCCTTCTGAAGAATGTAATTTGATTTATACTCTTGGACCCCACCACACAGGGACTGCATCTCAACCACGTCAGTTCACAACTGTCATGTCTGACTTTTCTTCCTGGGACCATCCGTACAAGGTATTTCCTACAGAGGAAAAGAAGAAATTTGCTGGTTCTCTTCTCTTCTAACAGTAACAGCCAACCAATAGGCCAGGTCCCAGAACTAGCGTGGGAGTGCTCTAAACTGTTGTAGTCATACGAGTGTCCTCTTTAGGCCCTCTGTTTTTCAGTAGACAACTGACAACCTGCACTCAGACCCATTCCTCATCTCCCGGAGGTTATGGGGAATAGAAGGGAGGAAGTAGGTTTGGAAAGAAGGGGTTTGGAACAGGCTGTGATGATATTTGTTCTGGCCAATCCCAGAATAAAATTACAAGTGTGTTCTGCCTGCCTGGGAGCTTACATCTTCAGAGCTCATGACGTTTCCGTACTCTCCGTATCTGCTTCCAAGGGCACGACCTCAGAGGACCTGCTCTTTGATCTAGAACTTTCCAGGAAGCTGTAAACTGGTAAACAGCCTACCGGGGTACAGATAACAAAGCACCCTTACTATTTTCAGTTGCCTACAAGTAACTACATAAAGAAAGAACAGCTAACGCCCAACAGTATTACTTTGCAAATTCTAGAAGTAGATTTTGGGCTCCCAGTATTGCACCAGAAATGAGGACAGGCCTGAGAAGAATCTGTCCTCAAGGTTCAATCATGCTGTGGCAACTGGCCCTAACTGCAGAATACCTCTGGGGAAAATCTCCAGGGATTCTTCACAAGGAAGCAGCTATTTTTTCCAAGTAAAATGAGGGAACCGTAAGATTGGAAACATCCATTCAGAGTTTCTTCTGAGACACAAAGGGACACCACTTGTGTCAGAGAAATTAAAGAACTAATTAGTTAGCATTTAATTTTTCCCATCTTCATAGTATCTACTGTACTTTCAGGACCCACATAACAAACACGACAAAGGGGTAATCAATAAGGGTTTGGAGCTTTTTGACTTCACAAAGGAAATGGTTAGGGAGAATACGAGATGCTTCTTACAAGAAAGGGGAGAAGTAGTATAAAGGTCTATATCCCAAGGAATAAATATTATAGAAGGAAAGGAAAAGGAGATTCTCTCAGGAACTCCTATGCCAAAGGGCAGGGAAGAAATTAAAAAGCAAGCACATCCACATTTGTATTTGTATTAAGCTTAACTACCACTACTTTCATAGATTTTTTTAAATGACTAAGTTGGATGTTTTACAAGATACAACTTTTCTTCTAGCAACAAAGCTAGAAAAGCTTCTTACAGGGCTCTGTGATTAATGACTATGTGCTCTGTAGCTAGAAAGTGTATCTTTGTATAATAATGTCAACTCACTGTTTTATCCCAACCAAGTCATTCTGAAAGGTCATTTCCCCAAACCCCAGTACCCACTGCAGTCAGCCATTGTGCCCCATCTAATCTTCTCTCTGGCCCAATGCCTGGCTAAAGGTATTTCTGATTTAACTGTTCAGATATACTTCTGACCAATCAACAAATGAAAGTACTTTCCATTCAAGATGGTGGTTGGGGCACATGGAAGTTCCCATTACAGTTATAAAAAAGTATATACACTCTCAACTAAAAAAATACATATCAGGTGCCTGAGACATTTCAACAAATGTCTGGAAGCCAGAAAGATGAGGGAGGAGTAGTGACTGACGAAGCTGAGTAGAGGCAGCTTACAGCCCCCAGATGGTGCTGCTGAGAAGGGGAGTAACTGACTTTATTCGGTGGGACTCCAAAGAGGCTCCAGAGTCAGAAGCAAACACAATATGGAACAGAAGTGACAAGAAGCGTAGGAAGGAGAAGATTAATTGAAAAGTCTGGATATTAACAATTATTCCTTCCAGGCCTACTTCCTGTTTTTATAAGAAAAAAATAACACTTATAGGCCCCCCAGACAAAAACTAAAGATAAAAAAGGGAAATGATTCTCTAAGGAAATTAATCAAAATGTCTAGAGAGGACTCAACAGCTGGTGTGGTTATGAGAACCCCAAAGTCAAGCCCTCTTCACTCTGACACTTAGCAGTTCTCCAACATGAGGACTCGGGTGGCCCTGTGCTACCCAGGGTGAAGCCTGCTAGAGGCAAGATGAACCCACACATACAGGGCTTCCAGTCAGCCTTGATGCTGCTTATTTTTTAAATAAATGAACAATCAAGGATAAATATGGATTTAGAAAGCCTGTAACATGAAAGAGGAAACCAAGATGATAACAAAAAGACCCTGGAAGAAATAGAAAATTCGAGGGAGTAATGATACTTTTTTTAAAAACTCAAAGAAACAATTTTCATTAGTATCCCTTGAAATATTTGAGAAGTGATAACTATATCAACATATAACAAGAAAAATAAAATGAAGAAATAAAAGCCACGGACCAGTATGCCCACTGCTCACCTCCCGCTGTGTGGCCCTGTTCCTAATAGGCCACGGACCGGTACCAGTCCATGGCCTGGGGGTTGGGGAACACAGGTATATAAAATACCTACCTAAGACATGTCATAACTTACAGTATTATTGGAAGTTTGAAATGGTATATGCAGAATATGTTCATGGTAAGGAGACAGTGACACAATGTCCCACTGTTTTAGTAACCCTGAGTCTGTTTTTAATTCCTCTGCAAGTTTATGGGGGTTTATTTCTCTCAATACCTATTTGTCCTTTCCTAAAGAAAGGATTAACCAAAGGTCATGTTTCCAGAGTGATGTATAAAAACTCCTGGCATGTATTAATAAGGAAGCTAGTGGTATGGTTTGGATGTTTGGCCCCTCCAAATCTCATGTTGAAATTTGATCCTGTGTTGAACGTGGGGCCTGGTGGGAGGTGTTTTGGCCATGAGGGCGGATCCCTCATGAATGGCTTGGTGCCCTCCCAGAGATAATGAATGAGTTCTCACTTTTAGTTCACAGGAAAGCTAGCTGTTTAAAGGAGCCTGGTACCACCTCTCTTCTCTCTCTTGCACCTTCTCTCACCATGTGACCCACCTGCTCTCCCTCCACCTTTTTGCCTTGATTGGAAGCCCCCTGAGGCCCTCACCAGAAGCAGATGCTAGCACCACACTTCTTGGGCAGTATGCACCATTAACTGTGCACCAAATAAACCTCTTTTCTTTATAAATTACCCAGCCTCAGGTATTTCCTTTATAGCAATGCAAAACAGACTAACACAACTAGCTTAATGTGAAGACTTCAAAATATTAAAGCAAACTAATGAGGTACATGTGAAATCTTCCCTGGAGAACTTCATAAAGAAGATAAACATCCTTCCCATCTAGGTGGTTTGCACACTCTCCCTTCCTTAAAGTAGAGAAGGGGATTGGATCATTGATACAAAACCCTACCCATTACTCCCAAAGCCCTCTTTTATAACAAAAAAATTCTGTCGTGTCCCATTTACTACTCTAAAAAAAAAAAAAATTCACTGATAATGTTAACTAATGTACATACAGTTTCTAAGACATTAATATCTGAAATGTAACACAAAGGAAAAACTAAACGAAAAGAAATTTATAATAAAAATACTTTACACTGCAATATATAATTTTCAAGTCCAATTAACTATGTAATGAAACAGGTATTTATAGCTTACCTATAAGCTCAGATTTAAGACAAGTCAAATCAGAAGCTTTCCACATTAAAAATACAGGAAAATAAAAGAGAAGAAGTATAGGTTGACAACAGAATGAAAATGAGTATATTCTGTACATATTAGAAGTATTCAGAAATTACTTTGTATTTTTATATAAAAAATGGAGTTAAGTCTAGGCTCATAAAATAATAACTGAGTTTTCACTAACACGAAGATCCAACACGGCAAATGAAAGTCATGAACCTTACAGGGCAGTTCTTTCTGTCTTTTCCACAGTGGGACATGTAAAACATTTGGCTCCCACCCATGAAACACCCTTCACGGTCCCATCAAAACACCCTCATGAATTTCCACTCTGTCCCCTAGGGGGCGGTACTGTTTCTATGAGAACCCCTGGTGGGATGATCTGTGGGAGTTTCCTTCTAGTCTTCATATTCCATCACATTGAGAATCAAATCCTAGAAGACAAATCTGCAGCACAGGAATTTGGTATGAAAAGCGACTATGAAGAAATCAACTTAGTTTGGGCTTATGCCATTAACTGTAGCCATATTCAACATTATTTCCCTGTTTTGAATTCAGGATGATCGGTTACTCCACGTAGAATATGGAGTGGAAAGCTCTATCTTTGTGACATTTATTTAGATAGCACAAAGTGACCTAGAGTTAAAATTTTTTAACCTTCAAATCTGGTTAATTAATGATAAAGAGGGAGTTTTCCATACAACTCTACAACTCTCATTTCCTCAAAACAAGAATTAATGCATTCTTTCACATGTGGTCATTACAGGAAGGGGGTGGGGGGAGCCGTTTACTGTAAATGTCTTTCTGATGCAATTCTACCACCTCTTTCAAAGAGAGAATTCATCCAAGAAGCCTTAGTCACTTCTTCAAGAAAAATGCCACTGCACTGAATGTACACAGACTAAACCGCATGCCTCAGGAAAAAAAGATGAGCTGATCCCACCATTACAAAACAGATTAAGGGAGAAGTGGCACAGAGCGAGAGCTCACAGCTTCATCAGAACAAATTAAGCAACATGTATGAAAATCTGGCCTTTAATACAGGAATACGTCTGGTACATACGTAACAATCATTGTTTCATAAATCAAACGCAAACATAGATTTCCCCTCTGCTTAACTTTTTAAGCATACTTCCTAAAAATATAAGACCTCAGTTGTAAGCCAGTAAGCAACCATGGTTATTTAATTTACAAAATTTCATACGCAGAAAGAAAAATGGAATCCTATCCTTTAAAATTTGAAAATGAAACTATGTTCTGAAGAGGGTGGATTTCACATGAAAAGGGTGAGATAGTGGGTAAAACTATACAGCAGTTCAGATGGAAAACTTAAGACAAATAGTTCTGAGCTCTTCTCAAACAGAGAACCAATTTTTCTAAAGTCTCAAATCCACCTGAAGGGGAAAAAAAGGAATGATTTCTCCAGTTTATCCTTACCTGGATTACCACGAATTCTTCTAACAGCCAGATGCACGTGCTTGTCTTTCTGGAGGAGTTAATGAGGAGCCAGAGCCCAGAAGTCACACAGATTTAGCCCGGAACCCCCTCGATGAATCAAACTGCACATTGTAATATACACATTCAGAGCAAGCTATTGGCTCAATGAAGGCAATGCGTGTGGAAGTCTGATTTGCCACCTTCGGGCCAAGCCTCTTATAGCCCATTTCAGAAAGACAACAGTGTTTTTTTTTTTTTTACTCTAGGGAGAGTCAAAACTAGATAGAGCTCATTTTTCTGTAGCATTCTCCCTAACCCTACAGAAACCACGGGGAGAACAAACCACAGTGAGATTTGACTCCTTCACTAGGCAATGCCAGTGAAAAAGGAATTATTATGCTGACACTGGCAATTTACAGATCAATCTCACACGACTGCCAAAGCTTGTTTGTGTTATACAACTGTCTGAGCGTCATATATAGGTGTGGGCATGGTGCATGTATTTTTAAGCCAAGAATTCTGAGCCATGATTTTGAGGTTCCCTGTGGGTGGCAAACTCCACCAAGGCGTGGTAAAAACTCTAAAAAGAAATTTAATCTCTGTGCCATCCTGATGATCAACCAAGAAATTAAAAACTAGTAACAAAGCAATGATGTGGCTGATCTTTCTACAATCAGAGGTTTTCAACATTCAGTCTTTGGACTATCTGTACTAGAATTAGCTAAGCTTGGACTCAGAATCTCTGGGGTAGAGAGCCCAGGAATCTGCATTTTAACTAGCATTCCAGGTTATTATTATAGACTTAGAAGTGTGAGAACTATTTTTCCTACTAATGGAACTGAACAGCTGATTATAGCTGCTTCCATCTTCCCTTATTATTCAATTATTTTGTCCCCAATTCCTGCTGAAGGCAGGAGCAACAAGAACGGTAAAGCCTCCTCAGGACAACTGGTGGCTTATTAACTCCAGGGAAAAGGAGAGCCAGTCTGGGTTCACCTGCTTTCCTCTCCCCACCCCACCTCTCCATTACTCCACGAAGAGAGAAAAGTTCAAGCTGCAGAAACCTGTAAAACGCAGTAATTGGGGTTGACTATGAACATTACATATTCCAGTTGAACGTTACGTATTCCAGTTGTTTCTACAACTAGGGAACAAAAATTACACTGCTAACAACAAGAGGAAGCAAATGAGGGAGAGAGGACACGAATGCTTTCTGACTTACTATCCAGATACCACACCAAGAACTTCATATAAAATTTTCTTTGCCAAAGAAGTCTCACCAAAAAATAACTTGTTTAGAAGCATACGAACACACAACCTCAGGGATCTGCACCTCACAGCAGGACACACAACACATCCTCTAAGGAAGACTCAGTTTTGACTAACCCTAGGGATACTCTCCCCAGGATGCCACGGGTTTTTTTAAAAAAGGAAATTGAGAATACCGTCAGAAATGTATTTAAAATAACTCCTTTCCATATTTCCTATTCTTGTTACTTCTTCATTCAACATAAGATTGTGTGGCCTTCCAGAAATTTCAGAGAAGTTCTCAATCATCTGTTCTCCATTTTAAGCAGTTTATTTCAGTCCAATGTGCCAGGGGGAAACCCCATCATTTAAATGTGACTAGACAAAAATGTTATTTGAACATTACCAACAAGTATGAACGTTGTTTTTTACTTTAATAAAAAGTGTTTTGTCTTTGTCGCCGATATTCATAAAGTTTCTAAGGAAACTTTCTGGGTAAAGAGAGCTCCACTTAGAAAACAGCTTATTTATGAACAAGTTTTTCCAAATGCCCCCTTTGTTTCAGGATGATTATACACGGTGGCATCCTAACACACAAAGGAAGGAAGCTGATTTTTAACTTTTTACTATAAGCTGAGCTAGTATATTTGGTGCTCCAAGTGTTTTCCCTACTAAATAAAATGCGGATCTGTCAGGGCGGTGGTTTTCAAATTGTGTTAACACTGAAACCCCTTTTATTCCCCCAAGCAAAATCTTAGGTGAAGGCCCAGTCCACACGCTAGAGGAAAGCAGAACGTGCGTGGTTGATGTGGGAGGCTAGAGGATGTGAGGTCTCCCTTATTTGGGTCCGCTACTCATCTCATGCGCGGGGGGTGACTGCCGACGCAATGCTGCCAAACCCCAAGGGCTCTGTTTTCTATTTTCTCAGACCTTGATTTTTTAATTAATACTTTATCTTTTCATTCTATACATGCCTTTGTGTCTTGAAGATGGACATATAAAAAAACCACGTAAAGTCATATTTCAAATACTTCTTTCTGTATGGAGCTTAGGAATTCTGTTATGTGTTGGCTTGTGTGGACCTGAACATGAAAGTGATAATCTCCCTCTCTTTGGTAACAATACCCCGAGCATATCTGAAAGTTCAAGGTCATTTTAGAAACACAAAATTTTGTCACGATATACATTTTAAACAAATGAGATCATCTTGATGTATAAGATCTCTTGCCAGATTTCACTTCCTCTAGTGGCCATTAGTTTGCGATGTATGGTACAGCAAGTTTCAGACTATACATTAACACTCAAGGAAAAAAAAATATAGATATCCCTGACATTTAAAATGGGAAATTAATTTAAAGCAGCTAGGCAATCATTGTCAAAACAATTATGTGCAGGTCAGCACAGAGAACAAAGATTGAAATCCCCTCGTGAAGAGCCAATTTGTACTTCTAAACTTCTGCAAACGGGAAAATTTAATAGTCTTTGCTTTTTCTGAGTGCTGTTGCCCAGTCTTAAAAAAAAGACAATGTGTCTCCTCTGGCAAAGCCATCACATTTCAAGTGGACTTGAGAAAACAGACCAGAGTGAAGCAACTGTCCTGGGTCATCCAGGACCACCAACCAGAATCAGGGAAGGCCCCCAGGTTCCATCATCAACTGTCTCACACGATAAACCCAGTGCTCACAAGCAGCTTTGTATCCAGGCACGTGTCAGAAACATTCACATATATAGAAGGGATAAAAGTGATCTCTCATTTCAAAATCCATGTTTACCCATATTCTTACTTGAGGGTGAAACAGGCTCAGACTCTCCAGAGCTTTGAAAATCGATGACACTGGTTATCATGCCTTATTATACCTCCAAATATACTTATTTCTCTTTGATTTTTTTCCTTTTGGTAGAGATGGGGTCTCACTCTTGCTCAGGCTGGTGTTGAACTCCTGAGCTCAAGTGATCCTCCCACCTCAGCCTCCCAGAGTGCTAGGGTTACAGGCGTGAGCCAGCGTGCCAGGCCCAAATATACTGATTTCTTTTCCCTAGATATGATTATATTCTTGAGTTTTTCAGCTATGACTAGCGCCACTGGGGACTCCCCAAAATTAAACAAAGAGGGAAGAAAGAAGAAAAGCTTAGGAAGAGAGAAAGAGATTTACTTGAAATATAGAAGAAATGTGATAAGAAGTATGGAATTAATAAGACCATGACCTTAAAAAGAGGCAGTATAGAAGAGAGTATAATATTGAAAGCTCTCCCCAGTTAGATGGAAATGTATTGGGTTGGATACATTACCTGAGCCAGGACAGCCTGGCTGTGGTGTGGAGCAGAGGGCAGGAGAGGCTGACCAAAGGCAGGCAATGTGTGACACTGGCCAAGCGTGTGACTAGGAGTGTGCAAAGCCAGTGTGCACGATATGGGAATGCCGTGTGTGGTAAACTTGGAAAGAATCTGGCTGTCAGTCTTTCAAACACATAGTTATCTGGTCTAACTGGTGACCCAGCTGATGAGAACCTAGAGTCACGGTTCAGTAGCGATGTGTGTTCTGCTTCATGGTCACAGAGCATGAACAGCAGTTAAGCTCCCAAACACATGGTGCTGGCCAAGAAGGACCAAACTCAAAGCCTACAGACAGCTCACTATCAAGCAGCTAGCTCTCTAGAGCTCTGTTCAAACAATAACATGATTTTATTGTTAGACGCTCTTAATTTCTTATTTAATTGAGGAGAGGAGGAGAGGAATAGAAGTTAGATATCACAATCTGAAAAATCTGTTAGCTAACCTTAAACTGTTTACTAAAAATGATTATTGGATCCTATCATATAGTAATATGAGTTTTATGCATTTTTAATGTTACAATTAATTTTATTAATGTTACAAATATGCCAAAAGTGAATCTGAAATATAATAATATTTAAAGGCCTTTTAAATGACAACACAAACTGTGACCTTAATAAGTGGACTGGTGACATTTAAAAGTGTGAGAGACAGAGAGTGAGTGTGTGTGTCTTTGTGTGAGTGTGAGTGTGTGTTTGTGTGTAAAGCTGGTGAATTCCAGTTCCAGTGGCAGGGGAAGTTAGGGAAGAGAATGAAAAGGAAGGGATTTTTGGTTATAATCAAAGGTATCCCCCTGCTTTGGTTCTTGACAACAGTTAAACTGGTCTAATGCAGTTCTTGAAACTGCAGGGTGATTCATTAGTGGGTTGCAAAATAAATCCAATGTATTACAAGCAGCATTTTTATAAAAACAATAGAAAATAAGAGTTCACACTTAGTGCAATTATTTTTTCATAAAATAGTTGTTTCATTTATGTGTGTGTTGCATGTACTTTTTCAAGACATAAAACATAATCCTTCCTATGAGTTCCAGGAAGAAAATGGTCTATTAGGAAAGAAGATTAAGAATCATCGTTGAAACTGGGTGGATGGATCACACGTGGATTTAATTTTAATCAGTGCTATGACTGTATGTCCTTATCTTGGAAGTTAGCCCACAAATCAAGATGCACTTACATTACTAATCAACAGTTCTAAAGGTATCATGCAAGTCATTATTTACTCATTCACCTACTTTAGTGTCTATTCTTCCTGCCTGAGGAGGTACAGAGAGGACAAAATTTGAAAAAAACTAGAGACAATCAAAATCCATTAAATAGGGTTATATATTAAAATAATAGCTGATTATCAAATACGGGGTGCTTATTGTGTACCCGGTAGTGTTCTAAGTACTTTACACACCATTAATCATTTGATCCTCTTAATAAACCCATAAAAGCATTATCTCTGTCTTCCAGATAAAGAAATCTAAGAAATTAAATCATTTGCCTCAGAGGCAGAGCCAGTGCGTGAGCCCAGGAAGTCTGGATCCAGAGCCCTACTCTCAGTTGCGCGGTATCCTCAACAGTTAACACAACAATCATCCGTCACTGACAGTAAGACTGTGACGCCGGGGAGAGGAAGGAACGAACACATACGGGAAACACTACTGCCTGGGCTCTGCCATCCACCCTGACTTCTCCTATGCCTCACATACATAGCGCCTCTTTCCCACTTTGATATCCTGATGCCTTCTGAACATGCTTCCCAGCAAATTAGTTCAAACTCCATCCCTTTCTTCCCTCCCTAGAAAACATCCCTGAATGCAATTGAGTGGGTCTCTACTTTTCTGTAATGAATCGAACTCTTATTTAAAAGTTAAAGGAATTCATTCTTCAGTATTGGTACTTAAACTTTTATTACTAGCCAATCATTTCTAACACATTCTCCAGCTTCTAGCTCCCCAAACTAGTGACTCCTGCAGCCCGGGTGAGTGCTGCTTGTCTGGCCATACTGTGCTCCTGGGGGTACTTCTTTCTCTGCACCCACTGGTGCTCCTCTCCTCATTGGTTTCAAATAGGATCCAAGGAAACCTCAGGTATAACACATACTGTGACAAGTGTACCACCGTGCTTCAGAAAAATATGAAGAAGATACGTGCCCAAAGATCTATTTTTGTCCTAACCTACCCATCCTTGTCTTCAGCTTATAGAGTCAAGTCCTACAGATAGGGCCCATACAGATAGTAAAATAAGTAAAAATCAACACTATTCTTGATAACATGGTTCCCTTTCCTAGGATTCAGGTCATGAGTAAGAACCTTACTTTTTAAATGTTAAGTGCTGAGTAAACACAGTAAGTACTCTGCCTTATATAATCTGAGTTAAAACAGCCAGTACAAATAAATCTTGGAACCAAAGGAAAAACAGTACATAGATCTTCGTCTGACTTCTATACCTTGGCCACATAATTTGAAACTTCTCTCATCAAAGTGTCTTTGGCCAAACATACTATTTTTTCAAACATTTAAAAAAAATTATTAGAAATTAATGCATAGTGATGGATTGCATATTGTGATGTGGAGAATTAATTATTAGAATAATTCAGGATTCTTTAAAAATACAATGAAATACTCAGATGATGAAGACAAAATCTAAGGCATAAGTAGACTGTGACAATGCTTTGCCAGGCTTTGCTTACATACACATTCTCCAAGCAACTTATTAAGATTAAGACAATGAAGGTTTAATACTCCTTTTAGAAATACAGTTAAGGTAAGGTGCTGTCAAAATAAAATTTCTCACTGAATAATACTGTCTGCATGTCAGTGTCAGTGTCATACAAGAAGCAGGAAGGCTGATTTCACTATTCGTCACTATAATAATTTTAGGTTATTTTAAGGTAATTTAGGTTATTTCTATTAATAAACAGATTAAACTGTTTATTTCTACCAAGTATTCACTGTGTCTAAAACCAAAACTTCTGACATGGGCTGGGGCAGATTCTGTGTAGTTTAAAAAAAAAAAGGGATGATTCAAGTATATACCAATCTAGTCACTCAGCTTCTAAGAAAGATACAGCTCTTGGATAAAAGCAGTAGTAATGTCTGACACATTTTACAAGTAGAATTACCATGCTGGGACTTTTTTTGTCGGTGATGTTCATTTTCCCTGCCCCATTTACCCTGTTTCATTTGCTGTACTTGGGACCAAGAGGATTCATTTCCAACAGCATCAGAAGAGAGCAGTATCTAGACTGTTTTAAATTGGGAAGCTGAATGGCTTATAGGGCAGGGGGAGGATTATTAACTGTAAAACCGTAGCCCCAGCAAGCACAATGCACTAATGGAATACATTAATGGTTTATATTAAAACTGCATCTATGCCAGTAAAAATATGATAGATAATAACCTTCTAAACAGCAGCATTTTGTTTGTTGAAGGAACCTGGCAGAGGCCTCCCTAGAATACAGGAATTAGGGGAGCTGTTTTCTGAGTTGAAAAAAGGTACACGCAGCTGAGAAAGACAGGGAACTTCCCAGGGAGCAACTACTCTTAGAGAAGGAAGTGGTTCCAAGTTTTGAAATAGCCCATAAAACCTTCGTTGTCACTGAGGCAAAGAATGGGCCTCTCTCTTCTTTCCTATCAGTACACGTGTCAGGCTGCCCTCAACCTAGCAGAGTGGAAAAAACGGTGAACTGGGTATGAGTACGCTTTGTTTTCCACTACATTCTGCTAAGAGAAATATTTTCCAAGTAGTATGTTTCAGAAACAAAAAAGACTGAGGTTTAACATTCATTTTTCAAAATTATTAAGTATTTGGTTGAATATGTACTATCTCCCTGCATCAGTTTTGCCCTTTAATAGCTCTGTGGCCTGTGCAAGTCCTCTCAACTCTTTGAGAGTCCAGTTTCCTTGCCTATAAATTGAAAAGCTTAAGGTAAATGTCCTCCAGCCTTCCTCCCAATTCCAGATTTAAATGGCTACATATAAATTATTTTGTGACTTATTTTCTGCTTCAAATATCCTTGATCTAAATCACCGTGGGGGAGGGGAGGCAAGAGAATTTATCAAGCAGATTCAAGGGTTAACTGCTTACCCTTATCCTGGATGTTTTTAGCTTTAAGAATAGGCAAATGACTTTCAACCCACAATGGAAATGTAACTAACTCACTATGTATTAATTCTAACTTTCGGGCAGTATTTGCAATGTATTTTAAATTATAGGAAGATTTCCCTCTTTCACAAATATATATTGAGCCACTCCCAAATCCAATGCCAGCAGCTATTCACTCTAGAAAACAAAGAATCCAACGCAGAAACTGAACAAGAAAGTAACTTACATTGAAAAGAAAGGTTTTGATTACCCATGCTAATGTTCCCATCATTAAAGTAGCTGAAAATTGATTATATACATACATTTATTTGCCCCTTCAACCAGAAGTGCTTAATTTTTTTATTATTTTTATAGAACTTTTTTTATTGCAGTAAAAACACTTAAAATGAGATCTATCCTTTCATCAAAATTTTAAGCGCACAATATTGGTTAGTGTACAGGCACTATGTTATACAGCAGATCACCAGAACATATTCATCTTATGTAACCAAAACTTTATACCTGCTGAACGGCAATTCCCCAGTTCCCTCTCCTCTCAGCCCCCGGCCAACCACCATGCTACTCTCTCTGTTTCTATGAGTTTGACTATTTTAGATATGTCATATAAGCGGAATCATGGTATTTGTCCTCCTGTGACTGGCTTACTTCACTTAGCATGATGTCCTCCAGGTTCAGTCACATTGTTGCATATGCCAGGATTTCCTTCTTTTACAATACTGAATAATATCCCATATGTATATAATACCATATTTTTTAATCGATCATAAATCAATGGAAATTTAGGTTGTTTCCATATCTTGGTTATTGTGAATAATACTCAATGAACATGGGAAAGCTAATATTTCTCTGAAATCCTGGTTTCAATTCTTTTGGACATATACTCAGAAGTGGGATTGCTGGATCCCATTTACAATAGCATCAAAAAGAATAAAACACTTAGGAATAAACTTAACCAAGAAGGTAAAACACCTGTACACTAAAAACTACACACAATTAACGAAAAAAATTAAAGACAACACAAACAAATGGAAAGACATCCGCATTCATGGGTTGGAAGACTTAATACTGTTAAAATATCCATGTTATCCAAAGCAATTTACAGATTCAACCCAATCCCCATTAAATTCCTGATGGCAATTTTTACACAAATAGGAAAAGCAATCCTAAAATTCACATGAAACAACAAAAGACCCCAAATAGTCAAAACTATCTTCAGAAAGAAGGAAAAAGCTGGAGGCATCACACGTCCTTTTTCCAAATGTATTACAAAGCTACAGTAATTTAAACAGTATGGTAATGGCACTAAAACAAATATCTAGACCAATGGAATAGAATAGAGAGCCCCAAAATAAAACCCACACATATGTGGTCAATTGATCTTGGGCAAGGGTACCAAGAATATAGAACAGGAAAGGATAGATTCTTCAACAAACGGTATTGAGAAAACTGAATACCACATGCTAAAGAATGAAACTGGATTCTTATCTTACACCATAAACAAAAATCAACCAAAAATGAATTAAAGATTTAAATGTAAGACCTGAATCTGCAACACTCTTAGGAGAAAACATAGGGAAAGCTTAGGCAATGATTTCATGAATATGGCACAAAAAGCACAAGCAATGAAAACAAAAACAGGCAAGTGGGAATACATCAAGCTAAAAATCCCTGCACAGCAAAGGCAACAGTCAACAGAGTGAAAAGGCAACCTATGGAATGGGAGAAAATATTTGCAAACCACTTATCTGGTAAGAAGTTAATATCTAAAATACACAAGGAACTCCTACAACTCTATAGCAAAACAAACAAATAGCCTGATTTAAGAAATGGGCAAAGGACTTGAATACACATTTTTCCAAAGAAGACATAAAAGTGGCCATAGAGTAAATGAAAAAGTGCTCAACATCACTAATCTTCAGGGAAATGCAAATCAAAATCACAATGACATGTCACCTCACACTTTTTAGGATGGCCAATATCCAAAAAAAGAAAAAGAAACCCAAAAGATAAGTGCTGGTGAGGATATAGAGAAATTGGAACCCTTGTACACTTATTGGTGAGAATATAAAATGTAGCTGCTATGTTATAGAACATAAAGAGTCCTTAAAAAATTAAACATAGAACTACCATATATGATCCAGCAATTCCACTTCTGCACATAGTTTTCCCCAGTCATTGATGTACGCATACCTGAAATACTGATACAGGCATACCATGTTGATTACACACATTTCCAATGGGAATCCTATTTTGAATTTTTTTTAAATTATACTATCTTATCCCAGAGGAATAAACATTGGACTGTAAATTGCAAACATTTACTTAACATAGTACGTGAAAATTTAATATCAAAATTATTAATCTTCCAAATATAGAAAAACCTGACTTGTTTTTTTATTTTGTTACAATCAAGTAGTATTTTCTATGTAAGGCTATCACTGCTGATCAACCATGTAAAACCAAAAGCTTTTTAAAGCTTTAAATATAGCTGCAATATTATTTGGAGCCAATTAGCATGAAACTCTGATGAGACTATTATCAACTGTTTGATTCCCAACAGGGTTAGGTAACTGCGCTCTTTAACACACTAACCTAACTTTGCTTTCTTAGAGCATGCACCTTCTGTAAAACTGTATGATAGTTACCTGTAAGTACATACCCTTAATGCTTTTCATCCCATGCTTGGTAAACAGAAAATACTCACTAAATGTTATTAACATAATTGTTTTCTTCTCCATATAAATTGCCACCACAAAAATAAAAAATAGATCAAAACAAATCCATTCCTAACTGTAAGAACACAACTAAAAGAATTTACTGAGAGCGCGTTAAGTATCTTACCTTTGTACCTGGCAAAAATAGTAGCTACATATTAAGCATTTACAATGTACATTATTTCATAGCAACAACATACTTAGACTTCAGCATTGCTAAATGCTGAAGTTCAAAACTGGCAATCCATAACACACTTATACTGTGTAATATCTTGTTGTTTACTGTTTTTTTTCTTTTATTCACACTTTAAAAAGAAGTGTTTGGCCACCTGATGGTGACATCTCACACTTTTCCTGATCAATCCAGGTATTTTGATAAAAGGAGTAACAGTTTCTATTTTCACTTTAGTTTCCATCTCAAAAAGGAATAAAGGAAAATGGTTGTAAAAATTGGAAAAGAATGAAATATGTTTTAAAATACATATTTTTCCCCTTGTTTGGGGTTATTAAACTCACAGTATTTTATGTCCCCAAGTAACTGCTTAGATTTCTACCATTAATTTATCTCCCTGAATCATCAATAATATCCTTTTCAATTCCACCATTCTCTGAAGCCAGTACAATCATGTCCTATGACACTCAGCTTTACCCTTTTGAAATGGAGCAGAGAAGAGACAAAAGCTCATGATTTAGAGTCGCTGCAGGGGCAAGGATTTAGTTCCCTCTTCTGCATACCCTCAAAGCTGTTGGTTACAGGGACTAATATACCCATTCCAGGGTTTCTCTACTGGCTTCCAGTCACGTACCATGTACTAAGAGCAGACAAGGAAAGGTAAGGAAACAGCCTGGAACAGGTTGGAATTCACTCTTACAATTCCTTCCAAACAACGATTCCTGCCAAACAATAAAATCTAGCTGAAGACTCTTTTAAGAGATTTCTCATTTTTTTTTTAATGGGCATTCCAATGAAGTGGTTTTGAAGTATTTATCTGAAATCTCTATAATACTACTTCCCAAGCACCTGACTCTGTCTATGTTGTGCTAATACTTAGAGCTCATCAGTTGAGAGTGGAATGGGACCAAAAAAAAAGACCCATGGCTAACACCAAAGTTTTAGAGTAGCTTATAAAATTAGAGAGACACGAAAGCAGGCAATAGGGGTTGTCTCAGAGACAAGAGGAAAAGAGAATGGAAAGAATTAAGCGCAATGGCAAACACGAGATCGATGCTGGAGCAATTTCAGTGACAGTGGTGATGGAGCTGCAGCACACTGCCATCTGGGGAAAGGCAGAATACACGAGCTGCTTACTCAGTTTTTCCAAGATAGGATTTTTTATTGGCTGTATTATTATTTCCTTTTGTGTTTTTCCTCAATTTATGGAGGGCTATGGAGCACCTGCCAGAGTTCAGCCCCTCCGGCGTTTTCCTAGGACTGGCTTGAAATGATGCGACTGCCAGACAGGTACTACTGTATCACCCTGGACCTTTCTAAACCCTCTTGTAGACAGAGAGTGTGCACTGTGTCCTAACCTCAAATGATACAGATGTACAAGTTCACAGAATACTGAACTGATTTAATCTCCAAGGTGATTGGTGAGCAAAAGAAGAATATATCTGAGGAACAGATGTCCAAAGAAGGATTAGTGTCCTTTAACTCAAGGCTAAGAAGAAAAATGAGGAATTTTTATGTGTTCTGTTTATTTGATGGAAAAAACACTTTATGAATCCTTGAAAATCATCTTAGAAAGTAAAAAAAAAAAATAGTGAAATGAAAATGAAATCTTAGAGAATGATTTTTTTCAAAGAACTTTGATAGACACACCCTGGTATCAATTAGCTATCAGGTCTGCTTTGCTCTCTTCTCAGCCCTTTTTTTTTTTTTTTTTTTGAAAAAAGGGTCTTGCTCTGTTTCCCCAGCTAGAGTGCAGTGGCATCACCATAGCTCACTGTAGCCTCCAACTCCTGGGGTCAAGTGATCCTCCTGTCTCAGCCTCCCGAGTAGCTGGGACGACAGACGTGCACCACCACACCTGTCTAATTTTTTTTGTCAAGATAGGATCTCACTCTTATCCAGGCTGATCTGGAACTCCTGAGCTCAAATGATCCTCCCCTGCCTCGGCCTCCCACAGTGCTAGGATTATAGACGTAAGCCACTGCGCCTGGCTATCTTCTCATACTTTCAAACCCTATATACTACAAAACAAAGTAATCTAAATTATGCTATATGGCATTTAAAATAATTGTAAAATATAAGAACGTGTTGATCCGTAATACTGATACTTGGAAAAATTTTCAGTGAATCTGCTGTATTTATAATGATATAGAAAGGCTGCATTAATCATAATCAAAATTAAGACATATTCAAAGAATCAAGCGAACAACTTTGGCTTGGCTTCAGTAACAAAACATTTCAAAACTTCCATCACTATGCAACTGAGATCTTTCCAAAAGAGAAAACTAAGATATTGTCTTGTTTATTGCCTAAGAACTTTAGAAACATACCTCAAAGACAGGTGAATATTGGTTTATATTTGTTTAAAAGAACCAATTTTCACATTATAATCTTTAACGTTTGTTGTCTGCATGGAGTAATCTTAGATATACATAATTATTATGATTCCTTTATAAGTAAACTTATGCTTGAGATTAGTGAGAATTTTGCTAAGACAAGCATGGCACAAAAGTCACTATGATATTGACTAGAGCTTCTAAGTAAAGAAGCAATAGATTTTAGATTTCCTGTTTTTCCATCACTAGATTTATAACTAGCACCAAAGATCCCTCTCATATAACAAACCAAGCTGCAAACCTATACTGTTTAAAAATTAAATTCTTAACTATCTTGGATGACTGAATTACCATTTCCTAAAGTTTTAAATGGATCCAGACAGGTGAGTGCTTTACTAAACTGTAATTTTGTAGTCCCATTAAAAATACACGGGCTGGGCCGGGTGCGGTGGCTCACGCCTGTAATCCTAGCACTCTGGGAGGCCAAGGCGGGCAGATTGCTCAAGGTCAGGAGTTCGAAACCAGCCTGAGCAAGAACGAGATCCCGTCTCTACTAAAAATAGAAACAAATTAATTGGCCAACTAAAAGATATATAGAAAAAATGAGCTGGGCATGGTGGCGCATGCCTGTAGTCCCAGCTACTCGGGAGGCTGAGGCAGAAGGATCGCCTGAGCCCATGAGTTTGTGGTTGCGGTGTGCTAGGCTGATGCCACGGCACTCACTCTAGCCCGGGCAACAGAGTGAGTCTCTGTCTAAAAAAAAAAAAAAAAAAAAAAAAAAGAAAAGATTTTAAATTCAATTTAGAACAAGAATGGATATGTGAACAGGATATAGAAATGACATTCATGTGAGAC